>OMLI01023316.1:11416-24324 GCA_900302605.1 Rondeletia loricata
CACACACACACACACACACACACACACACACACACACACACACACACACACACACATGCACTGTCCCTGTACTGGGCCACTGATTACTTCAGCCCATTTGACTCTCACTCATCCTTTGAGTCTCTCTCTCTTTATCTCTCTCTCTCTCTCTCTCTCTCTCTCTCTCTCTCTCTCTCTCTCTCTCTCTCTCTCTCTCTCTCTCTCTCTCTCTCTCTCTCTCTCTCTCTCTCTCTCTCTCTCTCTCTCTCTCTCTCTCTCTCTCTCTCTCTCTCTCTCTTTAACTCTCTCTGTGTGTCACATACCACAGAGTTTGTCATTAGCTAATAGCGACACCACCGCTGGCCCTAGGACTTGAACATATACAGGTTGCATTACAGGGACTGCTTCATTTATCAGGCACTACTACTACTTGGTGCTACTTAGAAAAGGCCTCGAGATGTTATAAAGATGTTATTTAGTCAAAACTAGTTAAAAAACATGTCTGTTGCCTGCATTCTTTCTGTTTTCTTTCAGGTCAAACGTAGACTAAGGTGAGCAGTGAAACCTACATGCAATGATGACTGAATATGTTAATGTAAAGTAATCAAACCTTTGCCCAACATATACAAGGTGATCCAGTAATAAAAGACGAAGCCTATCCAACGAGATACGGCATTCAAATGGAGCAGATCGCTGCCCGAACAGCCAGCTTATCTGTGGTAGAGGAGACCACCGAGTAACAAAGCCAGCTCTTCAGTCATGCCCTATCTAAGCAGATATCAGTTGTTGGGAGGATATATGAGCTGGGTGGGGCCTGGGTGTACAAACACAGGGCCTACTCTGCGCTCTATCCTATTGCCATGCTGTAGACAGCACCCCACCTCAGCACCGGCAGTCAGCGGTGTTTGATTAAGGTATTCAAATAAAGCAGCAGACACTGTGTACCCATTTCCCCGAGCAAACCAAAAGTGCTGGACAGAAGAATGGCCATAGTGTAATTACAGTTGTACATGTTGTACGTGACAAGACACATTAGGAGTCTGTGTACTTTCCCTTCTTTCTACAGTATACAAAGTTCAAATTAGTGTACTAGTGTACTAGTGTGTAGTGTAACTAGTGTACTTAGTGTATTAGTGTAATTAGTGTAGAGCACAGTATATAGGTACCATATATGTACCATATAAGGTGCAGCAGAGAGCATTACTGTAAAACATGGCACAGTTTCATATTACCATCAGAGCACAAAGCTGCTAGTAATGGTATTATGTTTTTATTTCCAGGCTGTGGGAGTCGGAGAGAGACACTCACAGTGAAATAGAGAGAGTATTCAAAGTATTGAAGTAGACGTCTTGAGTGTTATTTATGGGCCTTTGTGAATCGTCTCAATCGGCACTTAAAGCATCTTCTTATGTTCACTTTATCCGTCCCTTTCTTTCCATTCTTCAGCCTTTTCTGTTTTACGGTCCAGTAATACTACAGGCTAGGTAAAAACATGTGGCTAGCAGAAAGATTAGGACATTATAGGAACAATCCATGACAAATCCGTTACAGTAAATATTACAATGTAATCTGGGAAACGGTTCACATTTCCTCCTTTCAAGACGTTTTTGTCAATAATGGAAAACGCCGCCAGTAGCTGAAATGATTCATACAGCTACTGATGATCATAGCGGTTGATATAGTTACCACCAGATTGAATAAGGTGTGTAGGATTGAATCCATCAGAACTATCGGTGATCATGGCATGCACATGTACTATCATAAATGGGGGGAAAAGACGCTTCTCCATTTGAGCAGTGTGACAAAGCCTGAAAGCATGGCAGCATCACGTGCTTCTCCAAGTCACATAAACTTGCTAATTAGTCAAACAAGGCTTGTGACCGCACACAGCGTCGAGAGTAAGTCAGTGGCACACAAAAAGGTTTGCAAATAAACAGACTGTAAAACTGAAAATGCAAGCACATGCTCATGTTTTCCAATTAAGCTTGCGTGTGACTCAGATTAACATTGTTAATTTCGGAGCGATAAAAGGAGAAATGTTTTCTCAGGCTGTAAATTGCTTCTTCTTTTTTTTAGGGATACTGGAGCAGCTAGAGACGAGTAACGTCGCTAAGTTTCAATATGGTTGCCAGAATGCAACCATCTTACCAAAAGCCTCTTTTTATTCAAATGAGGCTGAGCCTTAGCCAATCTTATCATCCCAACAGAATATACCAAAGTTTAACCAGGAGCCAACATATGCACTTGTGAGACACTAACAAATTCGAACGAGCCACAAACCAAAATATTCACATGAATATGCAAAATAAGCCCGTAAAAACGTTTGACCGTAACACTATATAGCCTTTTGCCTCCACTCTGCTTAAGAAAGAATCATGGGGCAGAATATGAAATGGGCTGTCAAAGATGATTAGCAGCAGGCAGATCTGATGCATAGATACTACCTACAAAAGAAATCAGACGCCTCTCTAATGTCACAGCCAGGTTGACAAGCGTTTTGAAGAGAGGAACTTGACCTAGTGCACTGTGTTAACAGGACACCAAATGATCCCCGCTGGCCCCAGTCTCATTTGCAATGCTAGTGAAGGTAGTTAGCGTTACATGTGTGATGATAGCAGATTATACCTGCCCTTGTGGAAAGAAACCCCTATTCCCCCAAGCAAAGCAGCCTTATTATGGGATTATTTCAATAATTCAAATGAATACTTAGAATTTTGAGGGACTCCACACTTGGTTGTTTGTGTTTGGTATTCACTTCCTCCCCGTGATCGCACTTTATATCATTTGATATCTAGTTTCTTTGTTTCCAGGATTCAGGCTGTGTGTGATATCAGCATATTTTTTAGGATTATCCGCATGGAGGATGATCCTAATTCATTTGACCTAATATATGAGCCCATTTGCGTGTCGCAGGTGTAAAACCTGCCTCTCCGAATTACTTTGGATTATCAGTAAATGTTTTCAGTAGACCTATTTCATTTCGTAAATGGACCGTGTCTTGATTGCTTTTTTTTCTTCCTATCTCTTATTGGAACTAGCCTTGTGCTACCAAACCTATGAAAGGCTAATTATAGCATCCTTTTCGAGACCTTAGATGAAAATCTTTCCAAGACCAATAGGTTGATTACTGGAATGTTCCTTTCAGTTACAGACATTTTCCATTGCCCACACAATGTAAGACAAACATCATCAAGTGTGTTTTGTATCATTCCCTCATTGTCGTGCATGATGCCATCTTTATCAGAGAAAGAAAACCACTTCAGCAGAAGGCCAACATGTTGATTTGTATGCTTATATTCCAACCATGGTAAGTGATGACAACATAACCTAATTCAGTGATTGCAGAAGGTTGAAGCAGGTAAAAGTAGTGCGGGACTGTTTAAAGCCTACTTTAAAAGTTCATATAATATTCCTATAGGGACTTATATTGTGTTTGTGGTCCTTATCTTACTTTGTGGTATTTTGATCTCTTATGGTATCACCTTAATATTTTTTTACTTATAGTTTTGCTGTGATGTTTGTACAGCATCGTTCCATTCGTTATAATAGGATCACTATAGTTATTTTTCTAAAGGGTTCGTATGTTAATATTCATGTGTTGTTTCGCCACCTGCGCACTTGTGCAGGTCAAACCAAAAGCCGCGCGGTGTCAAAACCGAGACAGGGGGAAAAGAGTGATACTTCTTTCCTCCAGTCCGCCTCTGGGGTTTCTCGTTACAAAGTAATTAACCGTACATTACTGGCACACATCCATTTAATCATTGAACTCGCAGTGGGACACCATGTTGGCTGTGAGAAGTCGCTCAGAGGGAAGACCGTGTTGGAGCGCTGGGCAGAGTGGGGCAGTATGGATTCCATACAGCCCTCCACGTCGGGTGGGACGCTCACTGCCAGCTTTGTGCAACCACAACTGCACAGTTTGAATGGGGAAATGACATAATGACCATGTTGGTTAGAGTAGGAAAAGTTGGGCTGTACATTATTTATATTTTTTTTCCAGGAACAAAATGTAGGATGATTGCAGGTTTCAGTCTAAACTCTTTAGTAATAGCCTACCAATTGTGTGTCCCGTCCCAAACTAAATTAAAACACGGCCCATCCGAGTTCAGGTCACCGTATTGTTGACACTTGACACGGTATTATTTTTATTTATTTTTTGAAGCGCCTGTGTGTAGCTTGTGTTTCTGGAGCAAGTGCGCGCCTGTGGATAAAACGCATCCAAACCACGCGTTTGCGTTGCGTAAACGTTGTACGCTGTTGAACAAGATTCGTCGGCAGGTGAGACAATGAGCCTCGGCTTTATATGCAGCAGGAAAAAGCCCTGTACACAGTGAAGGCTACTATTTACCTTGTTCGAGTGGTAATAGTCCAACGAGCTCAGACAACTTGGATCAGTCGGTAGGGAGCATGAACCCACACTTGCCGGGGGCGCAGGGTAAAATCTCACGTCCATCTCAGGGTGTGCGAGACTGAAGGCATGAAATCAGTTTCAGTGTCTTTGACTCACTATTGTCTAAGCAAACAAAAAGAAAAGGAGAGAGAGAGAGAGAGAGAAAGAAAAAAAAAAATGACATGCACGTGTTGGCAAAACTATCCAGAACAAATAAAAACCAAACCTCCAACTTAGATCCTTTCTTATTGGGTCTTTTTTTTTTCGTTTTAAAGGCTCAATACGAGCCCATAAATGTGCAGCCTCTTTATTTGTCCACTGCTCTCAGGACTCCATAGGCTTTGTTATGGAGGTGCATATTCTTGCATTGGTTTCCAGGACAGAAGTGGTTGGACTGTTCTTCCCTATATGCCATGCGACCTCTGCCGATAATAAACGGGAGAGAGGAACGGAGGGAGAAGGGAGAAGGGGGAGGGGAGATTTGGTGGCTGCCTTGGCAACCGCTCTCCTTTCTGCAACTGCGCGATTCTGATTAGCTGGAAATGTAGTAGTGTGCACGGCTGTGCATTATGGAGCCGCGCACTGCTCCCATCAGCGCCTCAGAAAGGGTCCATTTGGGTTATTGTGCCGAGGCGAATGGGAGGAGGTTGGACAGAGACTCTGTAGTTAAACCTTTCTTTTTTATTTACATGCCTATAACCCGAACCTGTTGTGTTTAATGTCGACAGCATCTGATTATATGCAAAGCCCATCCCCAGTCCATAGAGTAAAGCAGTGAGCAAAATCCACTTGCATAGGCATCTGTGTATACTACTCCTATTACTGTAATGCCTATAAATAGAGTAATGGGAAACCATATTTTCATACTTACAAAGTCCAGAGGTTTTTGTTAAATTAATAATATTTTATGGATTTTGATGCTCTCAGTTAGTTTGTTTATATGACTTAATTTCAGTCATCGTGAAGTTGATTTTGTGTTTCCAGTATGCATTTTCAAATGATTTAGTGTTAAAAATTATCTTAAAAGAAGCTTCAAAATACAAGAAATATATACATTGGAGCATAAATACTGCATCGTAAGGGACTACAATCACGTAACAATGCAGTGCAATGCACTTATAACAGTGGGCACTTTCAAAAGTGTGTGAAATACAGCATGCCCAGGGTGGAATACGTACAAGGGGGGCTTAATCTTCTATTGCCACACAGTTGCAAATGTGTGCAGAGAGAAGCTGGGGCTGAGAGCTGCCTCTGACAGCTCACTGAATGTGATGGATAGCGCTCCCTTGCCCTGTGATGTGCATGCACATTTGATGTTGAAATGGCCTATCCATGGGACCATTGTCTTTCAATCATGTCAAGGCAAAGTACAGAACAGAACACATTTTCTGCAGCCTGGCGTTATTACTATACCACAGTTTACAGCACAATCCATACACTCAGCCTGCACAGAAATACAGACATGTTTTTCGTTCTGCTAATGCAACGCCATTTCAGGAACCTGTTTTGATCTGTTTTTCTAGGATACTTTGGCATTTAAAAAAAAAAATACTGTGATTTCCTCCATTCAATCACACCATATCACTGCAGATAGGTTTTCATTAAGGAAACCTGGATGTGAATATAGGAACACATAACACTGAAAGGGGTGCAATTGCTTTTACACAAGCTATGACAGTATAGCATCTGCCCACTACTGCAGCTCTTTGGTGGCCAACCTTCAGAGGTTGAATGGGCTTGTCATAATATCAGCAGGCCTATTGCATTTAGAGGTAAACTGTTTATTCCATAATGCAGGCCTTCCCTGGTAGGCATGTCCTGACTCCTGCCACTCTCCCCACGCAGCCCCGGCACACACAGGGTTAACCGCATGGCTCGGTGCCATGGCTTCATGGGAATGGAATGTGGAGTGCTGTGTGTGCAGGGCTCCTTTCCCAGCATCCCTCACTGCCCAGGCGCATGCTAATGATCAGTATTATTGAAGCACAATTGATGGGCTAGCAACCAAACAAGAGAAACTAATTACTACTAAGGCTTTATTGTCCTTTAATTACTGAAGCTCTATGGCAATTAGTGCTACACAAAGACACTACCCTACTTTAATCCTAAATAAAATGTGATGTAGATGGAAAAATGTGGAAGATGAAAGATAGATAACGTAATTTGGCTTTCGGTTCGCTCTGCTGCTGTGGAAACAGAAATGATGGTTGATTTGAGTAAAGTGTAGGAGTACAAAAGAGTTGCTTAGTGTTGTGCACCAATTTAAACGGAAAATCAACCCAAAACAGAATCCAGTAATCCACATATGATATTTCTATAATCTTGGACAGCTAAATAAAACATTGTGAATGTTGAACAACCCTCCAGCAAAGCTAGAAAGCGGTGAACCAAGGCTCTAGTCTGTGATGTCATGAAAAACTGATTTCTAAAGCTGCTTTAATGACAGTGAACGGTGACTTTGTGGAGTCACGCACTGATTGTTTTTAGGTTTTACACCCACATGAGGTTTATTTCATACTACAGTGCAAACTGTTCAGAACCAGTATGGGCAGGGAAAGTGACAACTAGCATCCATATTGCTTAGAAAATACTTTCTCATGACTGCATTAACTTTAGCAGAAAATTGTTCATTGAAAATCATCTGTATCAAATGTATTCTGTATTATCATTTCATAAAATGTTTGTAAAATTTCCTTATGCAACAGTCAAGCCTTTCTCACTGAGCATTGAATGCAACACCAGGAGGTGACGTGATTAGTTGCACCCTTTGCACATAAGTTCAAATGTATCCTAGTTTTGGAATTAGCGTAACATAGTTTTAACATCACTACTGATTTATGCACCACTAAAATAAAAAGTTTCAACACACAAAATAGTTACAACATAGCTTGAAGTAACACCTGTTTATGCAAGCATCTATGCAGTTGCAAGGCATTTGTAAACCATAAAGTCACACATTTTCACTCACAATCAATAAAGCAATTTTATGCAATTTTCCAAATCTATATTTGCCAATCCATAATTTCAATTGCAAACCACTCAAACACAATGCTAAGTGGCTCATATTGGCTTGCTATCTTAAAAGCTTGGTAATCACATTGAGAAATACTTTGGATCTGCTCTAACTGCTCATGATAAAACCAAATTTCATTACGTATCAATCTAGAAAAGGCTCCAGTGCCTCTGGTAAAGACCCAAACTCAAAACATACATAGAGCTGGTGTGAAGCAGTCCAGTTCTAGAGAGTGTCAATTGGTGAGATAACTGTCAGTTTTATTTTTGTTTTTATTTAACCAAGTCAGTGAAGAATACATTAAAATGTACCATGATGGCCTGGCAGAAAACATGATAAAAACAGTAATTTTGAAAGAGACGATAAAGTAGCACAAGCATGGCTGGACAAACACACATAAGGACTTGGAAACAATATAACAGCATAACAGGTTTGGCTCCTTTTAAAATTATTATTATTATTTTAATAATTTCTTAGTCTGGCAGAAAGTTGTCCGGGTGAAAAGAGAAGTAACATTCCTTGCACTTATATGACATTGCAGATCATTTTTACAACTTTTTAAAGAAAGTCTAGTCAACCGAACTATATTTCTCTTGAGGTTAGCTTTGCTGTAGTTCAGCTTCTTCTAATGTGAAGTAACCAGTAGCTTGCAAAACTATACTTTCAAATAAACTATCCTAGATCATAGGAATTATATGTATTAAGTCTGTTTTGTGGTGGATTAAAAAAAACATTTGTTTGACTGAGTTCCATTGTTGCACAGTTATGTTATCTGAATATGATAGGGTGACTGCAGATGTATTTGCATTCATTCATTTTAATAATGAATAATGATGACTTTTTAATGGAGAGAGTGCGGCACCTCATCTTCCATGGACTGTAGATGTATATAATTCATTTGAATCAAACAAAAATAATAGTCACTTTGTCCTTTCGTGCCTTTTTGCTCAGAAATGCCCAGACATTCTGTCAGACTAGTTTTTCTGCATGATGTACACATGACACACCTATAGCAGTTGTGCCGTACAAGACATGATGAGCTCATATCATCTAGCCTCCAGCTTAATATGTTCCTTTCATGCAAACTACATGCCTATAGGCAGCTATGGTAAAGGATATGTAAATTATATCCATATGTTAAACTCTCTCTCTCTCGCGCTCTCTCTCAACACATTACAAAAACACATAACCTTTCCTCCCATATAAAATAAGAATGATTAGTAACATAATCTTTAATACATATAACCTTGTATAATACAATGTTAAAGTAGACACAACGCACTGAACATTACATTTTTATCCATTTTTTTGTTGATAAGTCTATAGCACACAAGGTCAGCAGGTTCTGTTTCATCCCTCACAGAGCAGTTAGCTGGTGATAGCATCATGCTGCCTTGGTTGTATGTGTCTTCAAGGTATATTTGAGCTGTGCATACCAATCTTCCTCTAACAGGATGTCCCACTGAGTCCTATATAATACTACTCACACACTACCTTTCTGTTGAAAAAACAATAATATTCAGAATAGTAAAGAACTCGCACAATTGAGAAAGTCTACAGGGCATTTGAAGGTAAAGTCTTCTGAGGGTGAAGACAAAGTTATTCAAAGTCAAGGGTTATTCATTAATTTAGAATCAACATGTTAATCTGTGTCAATAGGCCTCCTTGAACGGAGTCAAGGAATAAGCATGAACAATTAGATTTGCCGCTTTACAGCCCACTGCTGGTGCAACGAGTTGAAATAAATATCAGTTTGGGATGTAAAGGGCAGATGGAAACACCTTCGGATTTCCAAAAACACAGACTTTGAATCTCCCAATTACCTGAGGGGATCTGAGAAGCAGTAGTCTGGGCCAGCCAGCTGACCCTTGACCCCTGTGCCAGGTCATGGCGACCCTGCTTATTTCGAGAGGGCATGGGAACCAGTTATGTGGCTCGAGTGTGTCAACATTCTGGTCTAAGAGGACAAACAGTGGTTGAGATAATGTTTCTGGGACCGCCGCATTCACTTGAGGACAAGAGTAATCGGTTGCGGTTCCCCTGCTGTCCTGAATGTCATGCATGTTAAGTGTGGCAGTGTACAGTATGACCCGTAGGCCAATCTCCTTTCCTCTGTCTAGATTCCTATTGGAACAGATCTAATGGTCCTATACTGTCCTCAATGCAGCTCTACAGACAAAGAGGTCAGGACCTAGTTTTCCCAGAGGTCAGCAGCAGCTCCCATACTCTACTGCAGGACACGCTGGTGAAGGACTTTAAGCCTCTGACGTTTGAACCACTAAGAGATTATGCCCATGTGTGGTGTTTCCTGATTTATTCCATACATGGGAAATGCTGACTCCCAACAGAAGTCAGATATGTCTGTGAATTTGACCTAACGTCCAATGAAAGTGCTGGGATGTTATTTGGGTGGCATCATGTCCTCATTGTGTCATCCACCTCGCAAATCACCCTCAAGCATAATTAAGGGGAATCACCAAAGGGCTTACATGCATTGACTCTTGATTCGGTGGAAGAGAAGTGTACACCTTTCCCCTCTGCGTGAAGGGCTTGAGGAAGGCAGAGAAGCACCGTGAGAGAGAGCAGACTTGTCAGTCGCACCACGTTTCATTTAGCACTTCATTTCAAGGAAATTCAAGAGACTCCTTTAATTGCCTGTAGCATTTCAGCTCTCATTTGGGGAAGAATGTATCACAGTCAGCAGGAGCTTAGCTCAGTGTTTTCACATCATCAAAAAGGCCAACATTTGCACACGGTGATAATGTCAAGTGAGCTAAAGTTTCATTTTTTTGAACACTGTTTGTATAAAAACCCGAGAAAGAGCGTTGTTTTGATTACCAGTGTTTGGACAATGCATGATCCAAAACAAGCGAGTGACATTTGCTGTTGATCTTTTGCATTTTGGACATGATTTTTCTAATGCATATCACTGAGTGCATGTTTTGTGCACGTGTAGGAAAACGGGCCCTATTCTTATTTCTACTAGACGAAGCGCACGGCATCGTTTGCCGGTGAAAATTGTTTGTCATTCAAGCGGAGGAATCGTGGCTCATTCCTATGTAAAGAAATCCGAGCATCCAATCACGGCCCTTTTCAGACGAGCAATTAGGGGTCTTTTTGAGAGTCGCTCAAATTATAGATGTTTTTACCCAGTGAAAAAAAACCCCCACAAGTCTAATTTGAATTCAGGCATCACTTTATGTGACCTAACAGCAACAGCGTTAGGTCAGGCATTTTATTATTATATTATTATTTATTATAGACGTTTCATTTTTGTATCATCCTTTTTCATCAGCCTTGCAGTAAACTGATGCTAAAATCCTCTGTTTACGCTGATCTCTAGATATAATACTAGCATCATCTTCTCTAAAAACCCCATCCATTTTCACTGTCTTCTAAATTCAAGACTTGATCTACAGTCCATATCCAGATCCGGCGTAATCTCTATCATGCATGGTGGTGAAACGATGCTTTTGCCTCTCATGTTCCATCCACTGATTAAATGAAGCATGCTTGATCTTTATCTGGGCTGAAGTGCGTTGCCTCCACTGGCCTCTATCCAGGTGCTGTAGGCTATAAAACAAGAAGGGAAATGTATTAGGGACATTCAAATGGTTTGGATGGCCTCAGACCTTGGGATGTAAAAGGTGTGTTTAATCCAGATATGCTGGGCGACTTGGTTCCATGTTGTTGACCTGCTTCCCTCCTTATGCCCTTGCTGGAGCCAACATGCTTCATCCAGAGGACTGGTAGTGGATCGACTACAGTATTTACACTTGTATGAAGAGAGTGAAGAGAGCAGCCTTTCCCCCCCCATTGATTTCTGGATCAAAGTTAAATATGAAGGAATTTGCGCACGGTCAAGAGTCACGATTCAGAAATACCTGGTTTTTAAAACAATTCATAAAAGGTGTACTTTCAGCCTCAATGGTATTACGAAGGACAACCAGTTGGATCGAGGTTTTCAGATGCCAAAGCTCTTGAACGAAGTTGGAGAGCTGTCTGTTAACCCTGTACTGTCAGAGTAAACAACAGACCCCTGAAAAGATACCGGCATTTACTGAAGTTTGAATCAAAGAAACTGAAACTAAACTTCACTTGAGTACAGATTGAATTAGGTATTTGACTGACAAATAAATTCACGTTCTACCTCTGCAGTTACGATATCAGAGTGGTGGTTTGGGGTCTCACAGTGGCTTTTTAATGGACAATCCCATTATAATCTGACTCCACAAGTGTATTTGTGTGGTGAGAAGTGGCACTGATTATGAGATAGGTTGGGGAAAAGAGTATTCCTTGGTCAAATTGAAATATAAGGCTGACTGCTTGTTCTCATGCTGGTAGTGCAAGGGACAAATTATGGCAATTTCCCACTAAGCGAGCATCAACATTGCGGTAAAACGACTTATCTCAAACAATCCACGGTTTTGCTGCTGTGCACGCTCTCAGCAGAAACCCCCATAGGAGAAGCTGCAAACCGTGCAGCGCACCAATCTATGTTTTCTGATGCATGTTTGATGGAGAGCCAAACCAGACTCAATATTTACCCTTGATGTTGACTTCTCGTGAATCTCCACCTTCCCTCATTCTCCCAATCTTCCTGGCATTAAACAACCGGGAGATTTTTAAAGAGATGGTTATGCAATTTTGGCCCATTGCAGAGAAGGTGGTATGAGTGCCTTGTATAAGCTCACGTAACGCTGACAGTGTTTGTAGACATTGATATCAGTCCGGAAGGAGTGGCGTCATCATCGCACGATGGAAAGCAGGATGGTGAAAACAGTTTTTCATTGGATCCCTTGAGAGATTGGAGATTAGAGCTGTATTGACACTACCTTGCAACAGGATGAGGATTAGAGTAGATATATATATATGGTTCTCTGTGTTGGACATGACTGCCAGTAAACAAATGCATGAATAAAATATGGCAATGGGACACGTTGTTCAACACTCTGTGGGAACAACAATATCCTTTTAAGAGTAATTTTACGTAGGCCATTTCAGCATCCTCCCCTCCTCTTTCTTTCTTTTATTCTTTCTTTCTGTTCTATATCCTTTTTATATACACGTGTCACACTCACTCACAGACACAAGCACGCGTGCACACACACACACACACACACACACACACACACACACACACACACACACACACACGCACACAAAGACATACATTTTCAAGGGTGAGAGAATGTTACATTGCCATTACCACTGAACACAGCGGCTTGGGGGAGAGGGGAGAAAGAGGGAGGGAGGGGGAGGGGGTAAAAACCATCAGATTTGATAGCATGGTGATGCAGATAATGTTTTCTCTCTCAGCCCGGCTCAGAGAAAAGAAGGCAGAACACTTTCTCACACCCTCTGTTTTGAATGAGAGGGAGCACAGTGTACTGGGTCTGCACGTCTGACACGTCTCTCTGTGTGCCCTTCACCTTTCACACGGATTGCCCCCGCCATTATATGATTTAATGATAAAACACACATACTCTTAATCCAGCTACACAGCACTGGCGCATAACCTAGGCT
>OMLI01023356.1:0-14724 GCA_900302605.1 Rondeletia loricata
GTTTATCAAATGGTCAGAAATAACAGGAAAATGCATAGATTTCTGTCAAATAAGGTAACAGACTCATTGCCTTCACTGTTGCGCATAGTCGCGACACAGACTGATCATGCTTACTGTCGTGCGTAGTCACCCCCCAAAGTCCATTCTGAGCCAGGAAAAACCCAGATTATATAGTAATAATAACACATGGCAATATACTAAAAAGCTATTTATAATTTGTGGCCGGTAAAAAATCTGTCTGGCTGGTAGTTTTTTTAAATCTACAAGCCAAAAAGTTAATTTTGTTCCCTGCCTATATTCATAGAGAAAAACAAGTAGGCTAAAATACAGCCTAAAAACACAGAGCGAAAAATCCCTATAATATTTCTATAGTATTACTATAGTGATTTAGCGTGACTCTATAGTGCGCGATAATGCTTCCCCCTCCCCCGGTCTGACAACCACCACCACAAGTAAATTGTCAACCTGTGGGAAAAACTGCACTCTGTCTCACTTCCTGGCAGTTTATGATTGATTGTAATTTTCTATGTTGCATTATGCATTGTTCTAATGAAATACCGTGCCCAACTCATTCATTGTGTGTTTACTATTGTGCTAGCTAGCTGTGTAGCAGGCTAGCCTAGCAAGTTTGCTTCATTCTGGTTACAATATGACTTTTCAAGAGCGGTTAGGAGCGGGACAAAACGTTTAGAGTGCGGGTGGGGGCGGGATGAAACTTTTAGGGTGCAGGCGGGATTTAAGTCAGTTTAGTGTGGAAGTGAGCGGAAGTGTGATGGAATATCGTGGGAGCAGGCGGGAGCAGGATTTCCAAAAAAAACCTTGATGTGTAAAAATGTGGCTTCCAGTTTAATTCAGAATTGATTCCAAGATTTTATCAATTTTAAAGCCCCAGCTTATATTATGGAGCCTTCAACTCCTTATGTACATAAGTGTATTCTTATATCTACAGAACGCTCTTATGACTGGTCCAAAGTCAAGGTAAGGTAAGGGTGTTAATGGAGTCAGCAGTGCAAGTCTTACCTAGCTGATTGTCTGTTGATATATTTGTTTTGCTCCTTTTATTATAAAACCCTTTGTAACTGTAGGAAAATACTACATAAAATAATTATATTATCATTATTATTAATTTCCTCTTATCTCTCCACCCTCTCTCTTTCACTACTGTATGACTGCCTCTGAAAAAGAAAAGGTCAGGGAACATTACAGGCAGAGTATCTGAAACAAGATGTAAAACATCTCTGAGACATGACAGGCGGGTCTGGGCTGGGCACCGGCGGCTCTGAGGGCCCATATTTATCTCCAACCCTGACAGATTTAGGGCTGGGGTCAGCAGGTGTTGGACTCAGCAGGAATTGAAGGTCAATGACATGGGTTTGGAAATTAAAAATAAATTTAACTGCTGGTAACGTCACAAAGAGCAAATTAACACTGCAGCAATGCAACATTGTATTCTTCAGAGAGGTATAAAGACTGGTTAGCCAGGCCTGGAATCTCACAGAGAAAATGAGAGCCACTTATCCAATAACGAGAGCTTAATGAGGGTCCCTTTAACAAGCTACAATATCTCTCTTTCCCTTAGAGAAACATTTGTCTTACAGTACAAATGTGATTCATGCATCATTTCTATTGTGAGAGAGGGTACTATAATAATGGTATAAATCACAAAGGGCCAAGGTTGGGGTAATGAGACTTAAATCTCTTAAAACAACACCATGAACTCAGTTGAATGATAAAATGATGTGGTGGAGGAAAATACTACCTTACTCGGGTAAAGCTACACCACTCTCCGCATAGGCGTATGGCTTTTGGCAGTGCAGAAGCCCTACTTCATTTAGCTCTGACAGGCAATTTAATACCGCAAAATTACTAACCTTAGCTTTGCAATTACTTTTCCAGCTCTGAACATTTTCAACCCCTCTGTAGATGTAATCTTAAGGTTAAGGCCCCTGGATAGGGCAAACCCCAATGTCTGAACTTACACATTTACTGGGGCTCTGATCAGAAACATGGGGAAGATGGGAAATGTAGAGAGGATAATAGTTCACCCATTTATAGGGCAATTCCATGTTGCTCCTTAGACCTTGTACTGTAACAATACTATGTTCCTTTACAGCCAGTAATATTACAACTACTGATCATGATCATAATAGTTATGGCACGACAAACCAAGCTCTAATCTCACCATGAAGAGATTAGAAAGTGTGACAATGATGGTTGGCTTGCTAAACTATCATTATATCCTTGTGTTCTTAATGGTGAGATAAGCACTTTTTTCTTTTACTTATTGCTTCAGTCTAGACAGGGGTTGAACCTTCTTCATTACATGCCCACAAAAGCACTCAGAAAAAAGGGTAAAACAGAGAAGGTTAACAAAGAATTGAGTGCAATCCATTAACCTGTACACTCTTCTGCAGTATATGTCTTTCCTAGATCGAGCCCCTTTACGAAAGAGGTTTCTCACTCTACAGTAGATATGCTCAGCCCCACACCAGAAAACCTACTTTTAAAAGCATCCTCACACCAAACCCAATATATTATCAACCCCTAGTAAACCTCCCCATTGTATCCCCTTAGCATCCTAAGCATACCCCTAGAAAAGTCATATTGAATCTCCTGATGGCCTTTTCACATTTAGTGGGGGAAAGGGGAAATTATTTGTGTTGATCAGTCTCTGCTCTCATTGGCTCCTGACTGCAGCTTTACTGAGCCTCTGACAGATGCGTCCCCTGCCGTCTGATTAAAAACGGTCATTTCTTCGGCACACACTGTGCCGCGCTAACCTTTCATTTGAAGGATGATTGCCACGGAGTGACAAACACTCCTCCGTTAGTTCATTTGTCTGTCCGCGGTGAGGATATTGACATTCAGATTTTGGAACAGATGTCACAGTTGGCAAGTAGTCTAGACAGCAACAGCAGGTAGGACAGAGCTCAAGGGGCGACAGGAGACAAGTGTGGAAAGTGACAACGTGCACAACAAGTGTATGTTTTACATCTAACAGTCTGTCCTCTTTCCCTTGCTGCACCTCACAATGACCCTCACAGAACATCTGCTTGCTGTGATGGGCAGGTAGCTGTGCCCTCCCCATCTCCTTGGCCTGCTTCTCATTCTCACAGGCTGGTGTGGTGTGAGAGGGAACACCAGCCAAATTATGGAAACCCTCGCTCATCTACGACAGGCAGAAACACAAACCTCAAACCCCTGTGGTGGGCCAAATCCCCTTGCTAGCACAGATGAGGATATTCTAATGTCAGGCCTGTTGGCAGGGGTGTAAACTTGTGGAAGTGCTGGTATCAGATAGGATATCAAAGTCAACAAGCCTGTTGCTTTAAGCTGATCCTTCTGTCCCCTGGAATACTGCTGCTACGCGAAAGCCCAGAGGATCCTTCAAATGTTTCCCCAAGTGCAACCTGATCCCTAACAGACAGAGTCATGCAGCTCCCTGTGCTATCAACACTCCATGCACAGCAGGACCACTCTATTACCCCATTCCAAGGTGGCAGTCAGGAAACACGTGAAAACACAGCCAAGCAGTAGATGCCACAGAAATAGAATGGATAGAATGATCATTCACATTCAAATCAACGTTCCAGGACAATCGGAGCGGCGGACATTTTTATGTGTACTGTTGGGCTAGCTTCCGTATAAACCGACTTACGGCAAGTCGCTGAGGCGAGAAGTTTTGCAGCAAGGACCAAAGCAGTGGAATTAGGTTGTCACTCATGCCACCACTAGGTGGTGGTCTTTTACAAGTTACTGCTGTCTTTTTAAGTAGGTCAAAAGTTTTGACATCTTTGCGCAGTGAGTAGAAGTGGTTAATCTCAGTTTCAGCCGATGTTCGTTAGCTGTTCAAAGTTAGCGAATGCTAACTTTTCTACTCCACTAAAGGTAGGCGAAGCTATGTTAGTTCATAGCATTTAAGGGGTTATATTAAAGGTGTAGGAAACCCCCAATTTCAGTCAGTCTCCTCCTACTGAAACAGTTTGAAAGATGCCAATAAAATGGGCATGAGCAGCGTTCGAGATGGATCGGGTGCGGGGGAGGAGCGGGTATCGAATGACCGCGAAACGGTCCTGGCATCATTCATTTACATGAGCGCTAAACTAGCCCCCCGGTCAACTTACGACCCCCCTCCCCCCTTCCGGGTCAATAATTCTGTCGACTCCCGGAAATCAATAATGTCATCCTGCCAGGGAGAGTGGAGAGATGGAGAGTGATAGAGAGTCACAGGGAAGTGAGGGAACTTTAGCCTCAGAAGGCTCCTTTGAAGTGGAGGACTTCTCCCCTCCAGAGTCTCCTGCAGCGGCAGCTCCGAGCGATAATGAGGACGGAGCTGGGGGTCTGAATACTAGCTGGAGGGGCGGAACTACTGCTAGCATCATCACGAACAACCTGTGCACATCAACGAAAGATCCAATGACGTTTGATGATTAAAATGTTTTTAAACCCATTTTTAAATTTTCAACCTCGGAAATGGAAAATCTGCAGATGTATCGCCTAAAACAGCAGAAATCCACATATGCGCGACACTATGAAGAAATTGTGTACCAGTAGCCAGAGCGATTTCGTAATGTCCTACATTTTACCTAGATTTTCAAAATGTTGAAACAGGTCTCATAACGGATAAGAAACAAGGTTTTTATTATCATTAGGTCCAAATGATTTTTGTGTCTACATGTTGAAGAATAAAACTTGCTTACTTAGCACCTTATTCTAATCCATTTCATAGGTACTACTTTCAGGCGGAAAAACTATTTTCCTCAGCTGAAAGGCTTGAAATGTGGAGGGATGTTAGAGGACATTAGCAATTGATGAGAAGTGCTGGACTTCCGATATAAACACAAAAGTGTAAGCAAAGATCATGGTGCAAGTTTTGGGTGAAACTGGCTGAGCTTGTTGTTAGAGAGTTTTTGTTGTTCTTGTTTTTTCAGACTGACAACCGATAATACAGTTATGCTGCTACGGTGTTTTGCCTACTTCCTTGTTCCAATGTTTACATTTTTGCCTAATGTCATAGACACGCCTACTCTTCTCACGTTCATCCAATGAGGGCTTTCTGAACACGCTGTCCAGTCAATCAGGTCCCAGGTCTTTAATTTGTAGCTTATTTGCCAGTGCTTGCCTCTCAGATGGTGTTTGTTTAAATATTACAGAATTTTCCTTCTCCACGCTCTCTATAGCAGCACTGCTGCTTGTTTTGATTGCTTATTGCTTTATTGTTTCTATTGGCTAGCTAGCTAATTAGCAAATGACCTTCTGTCATCACTTCTTATGCTGCATTTCAGAGACGCTGGAAAGTCAAGCATGCTGAAAAGGAAAGGGACAATCTCCAAGCTAAAAGTACAGTGAATATCTGCATTGCCTTTCCAAGATGAAAAGCACTCAAAGATGAGAAGGGACTGAGGAGTGATGCAGATGTTGTGGCTCTTGGATTGCTGCTGAATTGGGCACTCATTTTCTTTTAGAAGATTATGCTATCGTTTATTAGCCGCAGTCTACATTAAGTAACTTTATTATTAAGTAGGTATGGTAGGTGCCAACGTAGGCCTAGTGCTAAGGTTACTGTAAGCAGTCGCTGTCTTTTGTCGATGTAACGTTATCACTTGAGTATTTGCTTGCGGTGATCGACTGTAATAGATATGCAGTAATAATGGAACTGAACAGTTATCACATTGTTTTAAAAAACATGTTTGATATATTTATATAGTGTAGATATTACCGTCTTTGTAGACATGGTGCTCTTATGGTATGTTCAGATTATGAGTGACAAAGCTACAAAAAGGGCGAGCGTACCCACCTATAATGTCGCCAAGTCTCCCTACAAGTGGCGCTCGAGCCCCTGTGGATGCCATCAATGTCACCAGCTTGTGTACCATAAAATAAGCACTAGAATATATATTTTTTATGTTATTAGCTATGTGTCGCTGACTCCCATTGAAAATGACTTACTTCCTGTAGCTTTGTCGCTCGTAATCTGAACATACTGTCAGGCACCGGCTTAAATTCTACCTTTGCGTTATTTGTAGTTGCTTCACTAGTCTCAGTAGAACAACCCATGCTTGTTTGTTTGGGGGTGTGGCAGGTGCTGTCAGTTCAGTGATGTCAGAGTACTGGCAACACTGTTTCTAAGTGATTGCTGAGAAGTGCAATGCAAAAACACCATAGCAATGACCACTTGGCACCAAAAATGTTAAAATGAGGGTCATTGTGAGGTGCAGCAAGGGAAAGAGGACAGACTGTTAGATGTAAAAGTTTAAATATAATATATATATTATTTTTTTTCAGTGCAAGGTGGGGCAGCGCCCTATTGGCCAGCCACCACTGATTTAATCTATAGGGCACACGTATCAAAACTGCTTATCTTTTAAGTTATCTTTCGAAGGTGTGACTTACAAAATGCTAACTTGGGACAAACTAATGTGGTTTGTGATGGAAAATGTACTGAATGTTCTAGGAAAACTTTTGTGCCCGACATGCAGTAACAAAAGTGAAAGAATAAAGCGATTTGGTTGTCTGTGAAGGCAAATTTCTGTCAATCAAATGGAACAAGGGAGCAGTCAAAGCATCTCATCACTGTCCATCAACAAGGTGAAAACTGCAGCTCTTCAGATCATGTCGTCCACACAGAGGGGGCTCTCAGTTCAGAAACAACTACCAAAGCATAGAGGGCCAAATCACGTGGAAAAGCTCCTTGGGTGATAAAGGTACTTATAACCCTACATATATTTATGGATACCATTAAAAACAAAACTGCTATAAAGAAAATAGCTGACTGCAGAGCAAAAAGCCCGAAGGACCCAATTTCCTCCTGAAGCACCTGATGGACACACTGACAAGCAGATTGCTTTCCAGTACCAATTTTTGGAGCATGTGAAAAATGGGCCGCGCAGCCGGTATGTGGTCTGAGATGAGTCATAAATCTTGTTTTATCTCCTCCGTGGTGGTAGCAGAAAAGGATGAGTTGCTTTTTTTTCATCTCATTCACATGTCTATCTGTCTGTTATCTGTGCCCTTGAGCAAAGATTACTGATGCCCTGTCTTTGATATATGACACATCGCACAGAGCAGCTTTTCATCCTGTGAATTAACCCACAGAGGGAGAGAAAAAATGCAAACCTGACTGCCATCAGCCAGGGGGGCTCTCTCACTGTTCCTTTGTGCTCCTCTGGCCCCCCTCCCTTACTCATATGATCCTTCCCACCCTCCTTCCCTTAGTGCCACAGATCTCCTCCTCTTCCCTCCCTCCTGATATTGAGCAGACAGGGAGCAGAGAGCATCATGGGTAGCCAAGTTTGGTGGCAAATTGTTTATCTGACCTCTGCACGTCTCTGCATTTTATAATCTAGTGTGTGTCACCCCTGTCTCATCCCCATAACAAATAGTCCCTGTCAGTCCCTGCTTCCTTTATCAGAAGCAAGAGGTAAGGAGAGGGCCACTGTAAGTAACCGCACAGAAGGAAATCTCCTACAGAAAAATAAAAAATGGATTTTGAGTGAGTGATGAGAACAGAGATTCCCATAATGATGCCTCAAGAGCAGAAAAAGGGACAAAAGGCAAAGATTAAAGAAACAAATGGTGGCATATTATGTGTTAACAGCTTATGTATGTCATGGAGAAAGAAAGAGACTGAGATAGGCTTTCAGGAGAATATAACCGTTGTGTTACTGTCCCTGGTGAGGAATATTTTATTATTCAGTATCCAGGAAGGCTCCGCCTAATGTATCATCCCCCAATACATCTGAATAATGGTGCTTTAAATGAGTAAGATAAATAGCAGTGACCACTTTATGCAATCTAAAACAGAATGTAAAATAACACATTAGGCCTGACTGCCACAGTGGAAATTAAAAGACTCTACATTACAGAGTAATAACCATTCCTCTCCCTACTCCAGACTTCATTAACCCAAAGCTAATCTCCCACTCAAACTCCCTGATCTTCACATGCCACAGAAAAAATAATTTAAATAAAGTAAATACTGGTTGCTCTGTGTTTAGAAAAGGGCCACAGAGCAGAACACTGTCTACAAATCTGTCTTCTTCTTGCTCTTGTTCTTCTTTTTCATCTAACCAATTCAAAAGGTCATAAATAAAATATTACGGCACAAGGGAAGTGCTGTAATCCATTATCATAATGGCAATGCTCATGATCTATTTCATTAACATGCAGTCTTTAACCCAAACAAATGTGTTCCTCACCCCAGTGTTGCATAGCCATTTACCAGATACAAATATGCTCATGTTTCTTAACCTAGAGAGCTGCAGGTGTGATACAACAGTGAACTATCAGAATGAAGCAAATGTTGACATGTTGTACACTTGCTGTACATTACATTAAGTAAAAATAATACTGAATATTTATGGGCAACATGCTATAGTATGATGAATTTTAAAAAACTGATGGTGAGGTATATATCAAATGGTAGATACATTTTATTACAATGGGCCAAAATGTTTATAGCCTACATAGAGTCCTGGATAAGGCAGTGTACGGATATGTTGGTATGTCGGTATGTATCAAAGAGGAATCAAGGCAAGGTCAAACAACATCCAAATAAAGGCTTATGAGTTAGCAGTGGGCTTCCAGCTATGTGCTGACAATATGCCCCATGTCAGAGGCTCAGAGTGCAACACAAACTGTGTTTATTTCTCACTGACATTCACACAGCAGCGTTTAAAAGATGATGTGGACAGCAGCGTCCATATGTGTGAATGACTGCAACATAAAGCTGGAGGGCACAGAGGCCTACTTTCTGCCTCCTGTAAGTGTTAATATAACCTTTTCATCTGCTCTCCCAATGGCTCTCCCGAATCAATTTCCCCTCAGTGTCCCTCAGCGTCTGTACAACTGGCACCTCCACAACTTGTTCCATTTGTTATATTGAGCTCCATCTGGCCTCGGTCATTTGGCTTTTTAATTTAGTTGTCTCCTGCTCTCTAATTTGTCTCACATTTACAAATGGCGTCGGCCGCCCGTTCCAAGCTGCCCCTCGTCAACGGCAGAAATACATTTTTGCCAGGCGTCGGGCCGGCCGTAAATCTCTAATGCCGGGTTATTAATAGATAGTAACAGATGTTTACTGATTGTTGATTACCAGTCTTGTTGACCAGTGAAATCTGTTCATAAATGGAATGGAATTTATAGCAGAGCAGAATATGCACCTCTCCCGGGCAAAATGGAGAAATAGTGCCAACCCTCTAATTAACGGACAATACTCTCTCTCTCTCTCTCTCTTTCTGAGGTATACCAACATATGGTCAACTGCTGAGGATGACACGTACATACCATAGCCTTTCTCTCGCTCGCTCTCTGACTAATTCTCAATCCTATTTACTGCTTATTTGTACAGTATGAGTGAAAGGAGGCAACTGTTTGGCCACAGACACCCTCCTGACAAACACGTTGCTGGAAAGTGACACGACACATCTCACTTGTCACTCATCAGCAGCCGCTGCTGGCAGGCTGTTGATCCATCTTTCAGTAAGTAGGTGACATGACTGACTTCCAATAGTTTGCACATCCCTGCAGAAAAGTTCCCATGAAAGAGGGCATGCATGGGTGGCCAATAATGTTCACCATATTTCCTATAATGTCGAAACATATTCGTCCAAGTGTTCACAATTTCATTACATTGTACCATAACTCTTTTCCAAACTTTTCCAAAAGAGCATGTTGGGAAAACTAGGCATCATTTGTGAATGTCATGTAATTATTCACGTTTTAGAGCCAATGAACTATTATTCTTCCATTCACTGTGCTTTAATGTTAACTGGGATACAGTTCAAACAGGTGGATTCAACTGGCACTCCCCTAAAAAGAGTAATCATCTCTGCGCACAATTTTCTATTTACAGACACTGTGCCCAGAAAGTGGGGAGCCACAAACAACAAGTTGCAAACTGTGACAAGTTATAAAACTTTAAAGCAGGCAGTAAATAGCTCTGTCACTCGATCCCTAGTGTTATATTACCTGGACACATTTATCTGACGGGTGGTAAATCTCAATTCCGCCCCAAAAAAGGCAATGGGAGACCCAACAAAATAAATTACAGATAGACAGACAAAAACATATGACTAGTTAATCAAATTAACAAGATGTTCCAAGAAGGAACACCATTAATAAAGACAACAAGCTGTGACAGTGTTTTTTGGGAGGAGAAGCAGGAGTCCTTCCCGCTGTACAGTTTATAACAGTCCCTGGAAACAGTTTGTATTCCCTAATGTTTTTTTTTTTTTACAGTTGCTTCACCTGCCTGATATCCTTCAGCCCTTTCCTTCAGAAGCTGTCAAAGCCGCCAAGTATAATATATGGCCTCTCCAATGAGAACAGCTGTAGCCACTCTCTCTGCTGCCTCTGCTACCCTGCCCTGCATGAAATAATACATCAAGATTAATTGATTTCCCGTCACTCTTAGAGAAAAGAAAATTAATTTTCATGTATCTTTTCCCCCCAACCCCCAGCATATGAATTTTGTACATGGCAAGTAATTTAAGTTTTTAATTATTCATGAGGACTAAAAACATGATAAAGTGTTTTACAGAAGGCCCCAAGGCCGTAGCCAAGAGCTCAATGTGTGCTGAGACAACAATAGCACTCCCTAATGCCTATATAAATAATAGATGTATTTACATATATCTTAGTACATCTTAGTTTAATCTCTCTCTCTCTCTCTCTCTGTTACCAGAATAGATTTACATGAATAAATGTACCAATGTATACTGTATTAATACTATAATGAATATTTGCTTTTTATACACATTTTATATGTACCACTCTACCTTGCCTTGCCTTTATACACTACCTAGTCATATTTTATTCCAGATTTTAGCCAATTTAGCCAACTATGTTGACCATAAGCCTATTCTAGCGATGTTTACTCCCATCATTTCCCTGCTATTCAGTGCTGCTGAGGGAACCAATCAGGCACCATCTACAACCAACAAACAGGAAGTCATCAAGCTCCTCCCAAATGACGGATATATGGGGAGAAGAGAGCTGTAGCACTTTGCTATCTGCTAGGTTCAAGGACTCTCATACTACTAAAACTAATATGCTATAATATGCTTTTATATACAATAGCAAACACTGACTACACCCTACAACCATGGCCATTTTGCTGTGAAATAAATACATAAATGAATAAATACTACTACAATTGTGAATATAATAATAATAATAAGTACTAGTAGTATAGTTATTATAAAGCTGTTTACATGACAATAAGACAGTATGAAAGCACTATGTTCTTTCTCAGAACTATTTGTGGCCATGTTAGACAGACATTTCCTCCACAAAATGATTTCAATTGTAAGCATAAATCAAACTGTAAGAAAGTCATCTTTAGCATGAGAAGACATAATAACAACCCAGTGGAGCCTGTTTGCTCTGCTATGTGTTTTAACATTCTCCAACTGCATGTCAGTAAATGATTGAGCGGTATGTCTGCTGTGAGAGGCGAGCACGCTGCCCACAGCCTCTGGTTTTAAGTGCAAGCCAAAGGAGGATGCCATGCCACTGACGCCAAGGCAACTCACAGGCCTGACTGGCAGGCGTGGCTGCAGACTGATGTGTATACTGCACACTGCTCCTCTACATTATATGTGACACAGCAACAGTGATGAACAGGAAGCAATTACATTCAGGAACAAGAATATTTATTTTGCATGCCTCTGCGTGTGTATGTGAGTGTGTGTGTGTGTGTGTGTGTGTGTATGCATGCATGCAGGTGTATATTGTGAAAATGCACATATGACCAGCAAGAACTATGGAAATCTGTGGGGCTTTCCAAAAATACAGAACTGCCCAAGTTGAAGAAAGTGCTGAATGTGGTTGCAACTCCTACCTGTATTTATCTGTGTTTAACATACTTTACTAACTCACTGTGTACCCAATAAAAGATCCATTAAGACCACACACACTTTCCAAAGGCTCAAAAGAACAAAGGAATGATTAACTTATTAGGGAAAAAGAGCCCCTGCAACCCCCACATTTGTCTTCGCTGATAGTTAGCAAGAGTGTAATTATAAGGTGAGATGTTTGTGCATGCATGTGTGATATCACGTGTGTATATGAGTGTGTGTATGTGTGTCTGTGTATGTTAATCTTCTTAATGCTCTTACTGTGGTACTAGTTAAATTGGTCTGTCTAGCAAAAGGTTCTAATTATGGTTGTAGAGCCTAATTAGCATTTAGTATAACACCACAACAAATGCCGTAAAATCACACTAATTCCGCAATAAATGGCCTCTATGCTACGCCATCAAGCTGCTTTGCTATACAATGAGAATTAATCGTGGCACACCACAATGGGCCAATCCTGCACTCCTGCTGAGTGTGTTAAATCATTTTTCACTGCTTCCAGATTGTTCCTATCAACAACTATTCCCAGGAACACTAATAAGCACATATCCTCATTAATATCATATAGCCTAAATGATCTGAAATCTAAAAACATGCTTTAGCAAATCATTAGGCCACTGACCCCACGGATACCAATGCGGAGTGTTACCGCAGGGGACTGGGTATACTGGTGGGTGCTGATGGTGACCCAATCAAGATCTTTGAAATTGTGGAGATGAGATTTACCACAAGCCAACATCCCGCTGAGGAACAGGTATTATCCGCTGCTCACAACAAATGTAGTCATCCAACATGGCAGCCACAGTAGACGTCAATGCTGAAAGTGTTACTTCTGCAAAAATACTCTCCTCCCCACAAAATCAATCAAATACAGCTCCCTGACCAATAATGAATATCCAGAATGGGTTGCTATGAATAAAGATCAGTATTAAGCAAGAACTGCAAGCCTTCCTCCCTTTAACCCATGTTAACTGGCAACCCTGTCTAATGAAATTGTATGCTGTAAGGCAATAAATTCACATTAATAACCTGATGCACAGGGCCCATCTGTTCTGGAATGGTAAGACAGTCACACAGATGTGATCAGAAAATCATGGGGGAATAGAAATAACATTTGATATGGATGGTTGGCTAGAAATATGTGGATATATAAGAAGGGGTGGATGGATTGGTACAAGAATGTAGATATTGATAGATGATAGTTATAAGATGTAAAAATCTCCATTTGGTTCTTCAGCACATGGCATTTATTGCAGCCAACTGATATATTATTTACTTTCTTTGACATCTGGAGTTAATGTTCCTTATCTTGGTAACAAAAACAATTTAGAAAGGCAACTTCCACAAGTCAAACTATGCCATTTCCCAGGCTCCTCTCTGCTATCTGTCTCCATTGAAATATTCTCTATTTATTTTGGAAAACTTAAACAACTGCTGTTATGTCCGCCTAGAGCTGGCATAAGCCAGAGTAGCAGATTCATCATTATAATACTTAGCACTGAGGGAGAAAAAAATGCAGTGCTGCACTATATCGTAAGCATGATTTAGGCCCAACGGACGCCACAGGAATCCAAGCTGTCAGACTCTGAAGTAAATTCAGTTCCTGTAAATAAATTGGGGTGTCCAATGCTTGCAAAGGCTATCTGATTCTGTAAACCAAAGGGAGGATTCGAGACTGCAGTTGTGTTCTGGTGTATTAGTGAGGGTGTAGAGCAGGATAAACACAGAGCAAACATGGCTGTGTTTTTACCTCTGTACAAGATCACAATAAGGGGAAATGTGTAAAGAGAGACTACAACAGATTTATAAGCGGACAGGGAAAACAAAAAAGAAGCCATGCTCCAAATTGATTTAATCCTCTTCTAACATTGTTTCTTGTCAACATCTAACTTCTTAGTTATATCTAAACTGACAAATAATGACAACTACTTTGTTTCTAGGCAACAAAGAAAAAGTGTCAGCCATTGTCCATACTAGGTTATGACCGTTATGACTGGGAAGGTTCATGCCAAACATCAGATCCAGTGTTGTCATAACTGAGGTACCTCACCAGTTAACTACCAATATTGGCATTGTGAGGACAAATGTACGAGAGAGCACTGAGGTAGACAGTATTCAAATTGCTAGCATTGCTATAAACGCTTGGTTTTATGATTCATCATCTGCGGGAAGTCCAAGGGCTAGCACATAAAACCCTGTTCAGCTCTGAGAGGTCCTGTAGAGACGCGCACACTGCAATCTACAAGCCTGGCTGAATCGTTGAGCACAAGGTCACTGCACTACCACAGTCAAAAGCAATATTAAAACCAAACAAGTGTGTTATTCCAAAGTGATACACTTTGATTTTGAAAAGCAGTGCGTGTGTGCCCCAAAATAATCTTGAGATAAAGCTTATTAATTAGTGTTGATTGATTGATTGCATTTGATTGACACATTTAAATTAATAACACATGAGGACAGACGATATACATGAATTAAAAGAAAAGGGTCAGGATAACGCAATAAAGCTCAAGGGCTTATTTCCATTGTTGTCCTTTGGGGAAGACGTGGGGTAGGGAATGGGGCAAGGCAGGGCAAGGCAGCAGATCTGCAATGGCAAGAATGGCACACAGATGAACATTATAGGCTCAACAATAGCTCGAAAATGCATAATGTCAGTAATAAATACAAGTAACAAAATAGACAAAACAACAAATTATCTATGCTAACAGAGTTCAATTTGAATTTTGTTTAACTTTCTATCCCCAACTACCATCTCTAAGCCATTAATAAGCTTACTACTTACCCATGATGTTGTTTATTGATGGAGACCATTTTCAGCTGATTCCATGCTGTCCTTCTTGTGGACATACACCTAAACCTCCTT
>OMLI01023357.1:2108-24502 GCA_900302605.1 Rondeletia loricata
TGTGTGTCCCGGCCGGAGAGAAAAGGCTCCATGGACACAGAAGGACACTTTGACCCCCAGCCTGTAGATACCTCCAAGTAAGCTACTGACCAGGGAGATACGTAGTATACGTTTTGAATTTGCCTCAAGGTTAATTGCACTTACTGCTTGCATTATGTTTTGAAAAATGTTGTGTTTCATAGGGGCGTGGATATGAATATTAATTTACATGTTCTTGATGAATCTTGCCCTTATTAATCCATTCATGATAATTGGGCTAAATTATATATTGCATTCCTTTCTTTCCCTGTACTAGCGTGTCAGTACCAGAGAGACTGGAGTTTGTGGTGAATAAGTATGCAGAGCATACTCACGAGACGTGGTCACTGGACAAGGTAATATCTTGATAATCATCCATCAATTTGAGGGGCCTGTTAGAGTTGACAGGGTGATGTATGATATCCTGGTCAGGACTGTCCCACTTATGAATACACCTCATAGATAATGAATGTCTCTTTGGCAGTGTGCAAACATTGGTCTGTGTTGTGTGTCCTGGGAGCTAACAGGAGAAGATCAGCTTACTGTCTACATATTTTCTAATGTATGGTTTTGTGAGGGAATCTGTGTGTTGTCTCTGTCAGTTTGCCAATGGCTGGGTTCACGGAGAGCAGCTATGTGAGAACACCAAGGTTCACCCTCTCCTCAAGCCATACAGGGCTCTGGCTGAGAAGGTAAGACACAAAGTGAATCTGTACTGTGTGTGCTTCAGCAAAGAAAGCAGTGAATTGACAAATCCCAGAGGCACTTGCATACCAAATTTGGTGTATGAAATGTAAAAAATGAAAATGCCTCTGTTCATGGTCTTCGAATCATTTCCCCATTGCCTTGCTTACAAAACTTGGTTTATGGAGTGAGGTTGTTAAAGTTGAAATGCCTCTGATCACATTCTTTGAATAATTCACTCTTTGAAAGCAAATGAAGGGAAAACCTGGGCAAAATGCATTCTTACTCACTTTGAATCAATGAAAAACTTGTGATGAGGTGTGTCTCATTTGATTTCATTTTCCCTGTGTATTGTGCGTTCACTTTAGTTTATTTAAATGCCTGTAATGCACTAATTCCAAGTTCTTCAAATATCCAAAAACATTTAAAACTGCTATGCTATAAAAGTTATAATATAGTTTCCCCTTTGATGACATACTCAGTTCAGTTTTATGTAATGGTTTATACAATTGTATGCGAAAGTTTGGGCACCTGGTCAAAGTGCATGTTACAATGAATTATTATGTGAATAGAAGCTGACCCAACCTCTACATGGTACAACGTTTAACATGACAACTTTCTAGAAATTGTAATACATGATTACTCACTTGCATTTATAACAGATTCAGAATAATAAACAAAAGTGAACATGACAATTGCAAACATTTGGGCACTCCTTTGGTAGATAACAGCTTCCAAATGTTTCCTGTAGCCTGCTAGAAGTCTTTCTATTCTTGCTTTTGGAATTTTCCCCCACTCTTCCTTGCAGAACTCTTCTAGCTCAGAAATATTCTTAGGTCTCCTTGCATGCACTGCATGTTTGAGATCTCCCCATATTTCAATAATATTTAAGTCTGTGGACTGTGACCTTCATCTCTCTTTCCTGTAAGTACTTCATTGTTGATTTTGAGGTGTTGTCGAATCGTTGACCAACCTCTTTTCAGCTTCAGTGCCTTGACTGGCACGGGAACATTAGCTTCTAGGATTTGTTGATAGTTGAATCCATTCTTCCTTCTACCCGTACAGTATTTCCTGCTCACTGGCTGCCGCACAACTCCACCCCGTGCTTAACAGTTGGCAAGGTGTTCTTTTCTTCAAATGCTTCAGCCTTTTTTACTCCCAACGTATCTCTTTGGTTGTGGCCAAACATTTCAGTTTTCATTTCATCAGTCCAAAGCCAAAAAGATTTAGGCTTATCAAGATTTCCTTTTGCATACTTTAGATGGCTTTTGTGATGAGGTCTAAGAAAAGGTTTTCATATGACAACTCTACCATGCAGAGTCTATCAGAGATTTTTCTTGCTCCTCCAGAACTTGCCTTGACTTCAACTTTTCCATTTAACTTCCCTTTCTTGACAATGTTTCTGACAGTTGAAATTGCTTGCTGGAAGTGGTCAGAGAGTTTTTTATTGCCTTCTCCTGTATTGTAAAAGTCTATTTTTCTTCCCCCAAGTCCTCCGACAACTGTTTAGAGGAGCCCATGGTTGTTGAAATCAGACAGTAATAAAGAATAATACGAAAGGGTGCTCAAACTTTTGCATGTGCCATGTTTTCCAGGACAAAGAGGCCTACCGCTGGGCCATTAAAGAGACACTAAAGAGCATGCTGGCCTTTGGATGGACCATAGAGAGGACCAAAGAAGGAGAGGCATTTGGCCTGCATACCTGTACACGCAGGATCTCTCAGTCTGGACAGGTACTTATACCCTGCCTGAGGCCATATTATTGCACATTATGTTGTTTTACAGTACATGTGTTGTTGTTGTTGTGTGTTTTTAGCATAGTGGTCCTTTTTCATGTTTCTCTACCAGTAAAGGTGACCTCATCCACAACTAAACTTTACTTGGTACTATGAATTTGGTAATCAACCTTTTTGTCTGCTATGTAGTTGTCTTTTGAAGGGGCATCAACATTCAGCCCCAAACCTATGGACGTGAGCAGTGTCACCTTGTCATGGGACCAGTGTGTAAGTCATTACATGTGCTTGCTTTATACACTATTAAATTAGGTACACATTGTCTCTTATATTGTTTAAGTCACTCTAGAAAAGAGCCTCAGCTACAGCTGTCTGAAATTCTATTCTGTTCTTTAGTCTATGGCTGAACAGTTGGCTGAAAACTACCACAATGCCTGGGCCAAGAAGAAGAAACTAGAACTGGAGACTAAAGGTAGTAGAACATAGTACAAATGAACAACCTATGCATATTTGACTGTAATGTTCTCTACTGATCTGATCTGTTCTGTTCTGATCTTCTCTTGTTGTGTATTGTCTTGTCCTGTCTTCTCTTCTCTTGAGCCTTGAGTAATGTTATTTATGTTAGATATTAAAAAGCACAGAACAGTCTTCATTGCGCCCAAAAGTAATTTGTATTTGACCCATTTCTCTTCTCAGGAGGAGGTGGCCATTCAATGATTGTGCCCTACGATACCCTGACTGCCAAGGAGAAGACCAAACTCAGAGAAAGAGCCCAGGATGTCCTCAAGTTCCTGCAGCTCAATGGGTACTCTGTGTGGAGGTGAGATTGGATTTTAAGAACACCACAGTATCAATTTATGATTGTAATAATGCAGTGCGATGTGCATCGAGTGAGAAAGTAATGAGGTGTTTCAGGTTCAGAGCCTGTCTCAAGGGTACTGCTCTCATAACATCTTTAAGCAAGCCTTATAGCAATCAGACCCCTGTCTTTTTTTCCCGACTACCTCCAGTTCAGGTCATAACCTGAAATGCAGCACTGTCAGTTAGCAGAACATTGTCTTGAAATTGTAGCTCATACAATACATAGAAAACTAGATTTATATTTAAGGTTACAGCTAACAGTCATTAAAAGTAGCAGGGGTGTTTAACAGCCGTGGTTGATTTCACTCCTTATACAGGGACAGGAAAACGGTGGAGATGGACTTTCCAGCCATAGCCAACTGCTTTGGCTACACGCTCCTTCAGCAGCTGCTGTCCCACACCGAGGAGGCCCAGGGACACATGTTGGAGCTGGGTAACATTATAGTGTTCATGAATGTAAAGACAAAACCAAAATCATGGATCTATAATTAAAGATATAAAACAGTATTGAACAAGTTGAACTTTCACCTTATACGTCCCAGAGGTATAAGCGCATTATCTACCTGACAGTATGAAGGTTTTGCCCACGAGCACCTCAAGTCGTGACTGGGCCTTGAATCTTCACAGTTGATATGTATTTTCTGAATAACGGTCAACAGTCTCTTGAGCCTGAATTCTGCAAGTCAGCTCATCTTTGAATCTATAGCGACCCAGAGGGTATTTTTTGCCTTCAACCGTCTCAAAGTGGGGTTGGTTATGCGAGCCTGTATAAGCCTGCAGAGAAAGACTATAGTATGAGTACAAACAACTTTCAACACATACCTTTTTGGCAAATACTTTGAGCATTTTCTTCCCAAAATATTGTAAGAAACACTTTTTTATTATTAAATTTTATTAACGCTACCTGTATATTTTCATTTTGATTGTATATAGCGCATAACATTTATTGGTGTTTTTCTTTCCAGAGGTGATGCAAGCCAGAGGACAGATGTCCAAAGGGGAGAGAGCTCCACACCAGCTATCAATACATTTTTTCCCCAAGGTTTGCCTCAGACCAAAACCCATCAAAACCTAGTCCAAATCCACCTCTAATATGGAATGACCCTCCTCCAATTTCCCCTTTTCCAGTGCCATTATCTTACATCTCCTTAGCAATTTTTTTCTCATTTCATTTACGTCAACTAATTAGTTTTGTTGGATGGTTGCCATGGGCAACACCACTAAGTGAAAGCCTAAGTGAAAGCCTTTGTGGCTGTGTAATTTATTTAACCATTTTGGAAATCCATGTGGGCGTGTCGATTGCCATCAGGACATTGATTAAAGCCTCCCACACAGTTCTGCCTCCAAGGAGACAGCGAATGAAAAGGGTTCATTTCTCATTGATGGGGCCGCCTGAGTCAGAGCCAGTCAACCAAGTCTGTGAACAGCCATGCCTCAACAATCTACACCTACACCTTCACCCACTCAACCACACACACACACACGCACGCACACACACACACACACACACACACATACAGAGATCAATTCCTTGATGCAAATGAAGCAGAAAGTCAAAAGTCATTACTGCATTGACAGCGCTTCAGAGGAGAAGTAATAGAGTGTAAAGTGTTTAAAGAATGTTATACAATATTTCCTGAAATGGAAATGCAGGTTACCCTAATATCATCACTTATTAAGCCTCACATACACTGATGAGCAGTTAACTCTCATGTCAATGACAGAAATAAATGATAAGGGGAAACGTTATCATAGTTCAGAGACATATGTATAAATTATGACCTGACTGTTGGTCTTACAGGTATATCAGTAGTACTATTGCAAGCTTTATGCATCCAGGATCATATCTCAGTAACCCCTTCAACAGGTTGTCCTGCCTCTGCTGGAACAATACCTGAAGAGCCACCGTTTCTACTTCCTGTCCACCTCTCCCTGTTCCCATGGTAACAGAGGCCACGCCTCAAACAAGGAGAAGGAGATGGTCACCAGGTATGGGTCTCACCCAGCAAAACATATCTCGGTAAAACTAGCACTAGTTTAATATTGCCTTGTACTCTTGTGCTTCGTATTATTCTAGACCAATCTCTCAGGCATAGATTTTGCATAATATTTTACCACATTTTCTTTGATTTAAGGTTTTCCATTGAAGAGCCATCATTCTTAGAATTAATGGCTTATTTCTCTTGAAGCCTCTTTCTGATCGTCTGTCCCTTCATTATTTTTTCGCCTCCTCTCTCTCCTCCCTAATCCACTTATCTTTTGTTCTTACCTTCAGCCTCTTTTGTAAGCTTGGAGCTCTAGTGAGACACAGGATCTCACTGTTTGGTAAGGATGGTGTGGAGATAAAGTGATTTGTTTTCTCATTTGTTCTACTTATTTGCACTTTTGCTGTCTACTATTGTGTGTCTTTATGCCCATTCTTTTTGTCTTTGCATTCTTAAGGACCAGATCCTGTCATAGTCCGAGATTAGTCTCATCACTTGTGTGTGTGTGTGTGTGTGTGTGTGTGTGTGTGTGTGTGTGTGTGTGTGTGTGTGTTGCATATGTTTTTGTCTGTGCGTGTGTGCTAACAATGTGACTTTTTTATGTGTGTTTGTGTCTGCGTGCTTTCCCAGGAAACGACGCCTCATCAATCACCAGCTGTCTCCATGTTTTGGCCCAGTCTCTGGATGCCAGGTAGCTAGATGGCACTGCTGTCACACTGCCTAAATCGATCTCCCCGCTCCCCCTGCAGTCACATTAGTGTCACACCACCATGTCTGCGGATGAGATGACTGGTGTAATTGAGCCACCAATACATTGATGCTATCTAATTGTGGTTGAGTCCCTGAGGACAGTGCCTCTGAAACATGAAGCTAGTAGTAGCGTCTTGCCTGGGTGGACAGATTAGCAACTGATTTATTATGCCTGATTATTGCATGACACCTTTTACATTTGACTTTTCTACACTTCATTTACCATTGCTAGTGAACACACTAACTTCTTGTCAATTATTACGCTCATATGTCCAGATATTTTTGCAAGTCATGAAAAAGGCAACTGTCATTTTTTATCCTCTGTAGGACGTTGATGAAATCGGCCCCGGACTCCGTCCAGGCATCTCTGCGTTCATTCTTTGAGGCAGCTGCAGTCGATCTGGAGATGACGGTGGAAAACCTCTCTGTGACTTTGGCTCCTTTTCCCCAGGGTAGGAGTCAGCAGCCCAGAGGAGTGGCTAAGGTCCTCAGCTACACAACCTCCACCCTTCTCCCCACCCTCACTGCCCTCTTCCAACATCTCAGCAGCCAAAACTATGGAGAGGACCTTCTGGGTAAGAGCTACCTAAGTATAGGCTATTGTGAGGGGAGAAAATCTCATATTAATAAATGTCGTATGCATTTACAAAATGTTGAAACAAGATTATAGTGCCACTACACTACACAGAGGTAGATGTGGCACTAAATGCAACGTATATCTCAGAATCTCAGCTATCAATCAGTAGAAGTTTGAATATACATAGTATATACAAGTTTGTGTATACATAAAACCCTTTCCACCCTCATGCATTTTCAGTGGTCTCATTCGTTTCCCTCCACATGCTAAGCAGCGGGATGAACAGCTGGCTTCCACACCTCTTAAATCACTCAGGGACGCCCCTCCCCTCAACTTCTTACCTTCCGCAGCTTGAAACCAGGTCTCATTAACTCTCTCAGTCATGGGCACAGAGCGGCAGTGGCATATCGTCTCCCTCGCTGATCGCTTGACCTTCCTTCCTTCATTACATTAATCAACAACCATCCACCTAGTCCATCTCTCTCTCTCATTTTATGGTGTCAGCTTTCCTTCTTGGTGTCCTTGGCTGTCACTGAACAGAGGCTCACAAGGGCCTCAGCTCTAAGCATCACCTTGTCTCTTCCAGTGGGCAGCGTCCAGGTGTCGTGTTATAGGATCCTCAACAGCCTCTACTCTCTTGGCACCAGCAGCAGCATCTACATGGAGGGGTACTGTCTATGTCCATGTGATTTCATAGTTTGGCAATCTTTTTTGGTTTCTCCATTCAATATTTATATTCTATGCTACTACTCAAAATGTTGCTCTGTGGATAACCCTTACAACTCTTCTCACAAGCAGCTGGTTAAAAAAAATAGGGTACTGCTTACTTGTTTTTGGTTGGTTTTGCATGCATATGTACAATATTTAGCAGTAAGGAAGACTGCTGTGGAGAGCAAATAGATGATTAGTCCACACTCCTGGATTCCACATTATTGCTGTCCAGGACAAATATTTATCAAGCCCAAAAAGGTTAGATAGAAAAATCTGAGGGGCAATATTTGACAGTGAGATAGGAAGGGAACTGGCCTTATGTTAGCTCTCCTACACTGAAGAGCTTGATGAATTTGGGTACTAGTCATTCATGTCCCTTCGTAATGGTGTGTTTCCATACAGGCAGAGGCCAGCAGCAGGTGCCTGTCTGGCAGCCCTGACTGGGGCTTTCCCTGTCTGCTTCCTGGAGCCTGCTCTCAACCACAACAACCCGTACTCCATCTACAACACCATGAGTGCCACCAAGAGAGAGGGTAATAATCATACACAGTACACACGCACACACACATTTCTTTAAATCTTTTTTTCCTTCTGCTTTTATTCTTTTACTCCTTGAACAGTCCACTCCCCCACATCCCACACCCCCCTTTTCTCAGCCTCTTTTTCCTTATCTGTCTCTGTCAGACCTGGGGGTGCCAGATCAGGTGGAGGACATGTGTCCCCTCCTGCCTTCTCTAGGGCAGGCTCTGAGGGAAGTGGAGGAGCTGGCAGGCGCTGGGGCTGGGGCTCGCCAGGCCCACTACATCCATGTCACAGAGGTCACCCTGCCCATGCTGTGCAGCTACATGTCTCGTTGGTGGTCCTGGGGCCCTGAAGGTCAGCCAGACAGCCCGATCTGCACCTCTCTGATTCCCCAGCATGCCAGCGACCTGCTTGGCCACATCCTTCGCATCATCCACAACCATCTAGGTGCTAGCCAGGGTGACTGGATGAAACAGCTGGCAGGTAGTATGATCACATACAATAGGGTGTATGGTGTATGGATATAATACTTTATTACACAATAGAATACACATCATTCATGCTTCACACTCCCCGCCCCTCCACTACTATCACTTGTCACATCAGTCATGTCCCCTCTCAGTTTTCTCTCAGCCGATCATATGCAAGGCCCGCATTGAGCTGCTGAAGAGCCACTTCCTGCCCCTGATGGAGAAGCTGAGGAAGAGGGCAGACTATGTGCTGCTGGAGGAAGAGCAGATGAAGGCGGAAGGGCGGAGTAACCCCTCAGATGCGGAGCTACAGATACAGGAGAAGTTCACTGTGCTGGTGCGAGACCTCTACGCCTTCTACCCCATCCTCATCCCATTTGTGGATTGTAATCGGTAAGGCATGCTACCATGGAGCCTGGGCGTGAAGAACTGAGCTGCTAGGTGGTTTCCTGAAGCCAAAAGCCACAACTGCAGCAGTCATTTGGAGTATTTTAAAACTGTATTGACAGTGAAACTTATTTTGCTGTCATTTAAATCGATATCACCCCACCAGAGGCCAGCAACTATCTACCGGGTTTTGGTGTGGTTAAAAATTAGCAAAATGTCAGTGTCCTTCAGAAACCTCTTAACTCCAATGTAACAAAAATTTAGACAACTACTTGCAAAGCAACAAGAAAATTAACCAGTTTTTCTCAATTTCTGAAAAGTAGACTTTTTGGAGATACAAGGTTTCTGCAGGACAGAAGAAACATGTGGGATGAAGAGTGGTTATTACAGTTATTATTCCAGGCCCATATTGAGCTTTAAAGAAATACATCCTGTGATAATAATATGATGTGTTCCTGGCTGTCTTGTTTCAGGGCCAGCTGGTTGAAGGAGTCGAGCCCTGAAGCTGAGCAGTTGTTCAGCATGGTGGCAGATGTCTTTATATTCTGGGCCAAGTCTCATGTGAGGGTGTCACATAAGTGTTTTTATTTATTTAGTCTTCTCACCACAATACTATCCAAGTGAATGGCTTATCTTATCAAACGTGTAACATTTATTTTACGCCTATGTTTGCTACAACAGAATTTCAAATGGGAGGAACAGAACTATGTGGTCCAGAATGAGATCAACAACTTGGCTTTCTTGGTCAACAACAATAAAATGTCCAAGGTTAGCAATACATCAATTGGCCTTATAACCAATACGTGCTCTGCTGAGTGTCCATGATGTGTGAGAACTGTATTTTTTTTAAACCTTTTGATACCACCAGACATATAATTTAAATTATATTATAAGATATATGTCCACGAATATAGAAGGAGACTTATGATAAGATACAAATAAAAACATTTACTTCAAAGAGCTCTAGGCCATAGACACCACTTATTATAGCAGGTATTGTAATCACAAGGAAGTTTACAATTGTCGTTGTCATTTCAGTCTGCAAAATGCTCATTCACCTTCATGGTTTTTCAATACTCAGTTGGACCATGAGAGGAGGAAGACGAAGAGGAGGGGGGATCGTTATTCCACGCACACCTCTCTCATTGTGGCTTCCCTGAAGCGACTGCTCCCTGTGGGGCTAAGGGTTTGTTCTCCCAGCGACCAGAGCCTTATCATGCTGGCTAAGAGCCACTTCACTCAGGTAGGGAGGAAATGTGCACAATTCCTGCATTAATGTCGTCCCCCTCGCTAAACTTTTGATTTAGATTTCATTTGAATCACAATATAATGAGTGTGTTTCCTTGACAGTCCACTAGTATATGGCATGGCAATGGTGAAGGTGAGCCACTTAGGATATCTCTATCGATTAGATTTAATATTGGTCGTGGATTGCTTTCCACAGAAGGACACTGAAGATGAGATTCGGGAGCATGTTTGTAATGGCCTTTTACATCTTCACAGCAAGGTAACGACTATCATTTTATGGCAAATGGAATCTAAAGCCACAATATGTGTTTTCACTGATGCTTAATGGGTCTAGGTTAATGGAAGATGTCCAAGAGTAGAAGAGCTCAATTTAGACTTTATGCGTGTAAAACAAACAAACAAAGAAATGGTCTGTCCATGGCCGCACATGGGACTGCCTGGTTAAATGAAGATACAATAAGATAAACATGGAGGATTAAGGGTATCTCTATGTCACAGAAATCACACAGCAAAGTATAACAGTATGAAACACATCTCCCACAAAAATAACTTAAGCTAGGTTTTTCATGTGCCAACATGAGGGGTTGCCAGGCAGTGGTCTTGCGAAAAGGAGCTCTGCAGACTTATTTGGTAAAACTGGAAACCATCTGTCTCAGATTTGAAAACTGAGGCACAAATCCTTTGGGTTCCGACCAATCAGGACTTTGGGTAGGTTATATTAAAATAATGTAAAATGATGCACCATCTACATAATGGAAAGCATTTTCCTTATCTCCATTTTCACTTTTGGCTGCTTGTCTCTAGCTTGGCTCATTTGTTTTCAAGTAGATTTGAGCAGGAATTAAATGCAAATCTCTTCTTCTGTACACTTTTTACATATTCATCAACACATGTCATACCTGAGTACATGTAATTTGTAATTTGTGGAAGGCAACAAGTGTGTGTAGATAATTGAAGTGTACTCTTGTAACTTGCAGAATCCAAAGACGTTTTTCCAGGAATTTCACAGTAATCAGTGACTCATTATACAGACGTTAATGTGACACTCACACAATAAGAAATATGCATCTCATACTTATGTTTATTCATAAGTCAGCGCTGTGTGTGATTGAAGTGCCAGCACCTCACTAGAAAATAAATGAATACACTGTTCCTTTTCCGTCCCTCCAGCTGGAGGCCCCAAGGTGCTCGTGGCAGGAGGCCCTCTATTCAAAGCTCCCAAGCCAGCCATGGGCCACCTCGGACCCCCAGAGGACTGCAGACAAGATCCTGGGAATTGCTCGAGTCCTTTATCACCTGGACCAGGTGGGTTTAGAGAGAGATAAAAACATTCTCTGTAATGCACTGGAATAGCTTTTGATTTCCAATCTGTTGACATTATTAGATTGCCCTGCATTGCTATTACAGACCTTAGTTGATAATCATGGAAGTACTTACAAATGCAGCATGGTAGAAGCCCCATTTTTGAGCCCCATGCTCACTGAACTACTGCGCTTTGGATTCATCCTCAAGAGGAATTGTTTTGAAAAGTCAGGTTTTGCTCCCTTTTCAGCTGTCGGATATTACAAAGAATGGTCTGGGAGTTAGTGAGCTAACAAACAATGTTTTGTTATTCTAATTTAGTTGTACTATATAACATTCAAGAAAGACTTGTCTGCGGTATTAATGAAGGATAAATGCAGGACAAATGCATGAAGGAGAACTTCTACAATGGCTACCACTAAAAACACTGTTAGTTCATTGGAAGTTCCCGTGCACTACCTTATTACATTTTCTACCTTGCTGACTCGGGTTCAGGTGGAACACCCACAGAGAAGTAAAAATGCTGCGTGGCACAAGGTCTTATCCAAACAGAGGAAGAGAGCAGTGGTGGCCTGCCTCAGGATGGCTCCCCTCTACAACCTGCCCAGGTACAAAAACATGAATAAGTCAAAAATATATGGATGGTCTTGTACTGTGCCAACCACCCACTATAGTGCTATTAGTGCCCAGGTGCAGACCTACACTGTCACATTGATAGCAAAACAAGTGAAATAATTTCATACATATTCAACTTCTATTTTGGAATAACCTTACAAATGTATTTATTAAAAAATGTAAAACATTATCTTTGCACAGATTGAGATTTGTCATAGGGGGGAAATGACCCAATGACATGCCTTATGCTTTTTATATGGTCCAGTGTGGGAGTGGAGTTTTCAGTTTATCTGAAATGAAATTATGCAGAAAAAGCCTTAACATTTACGCTTCAAAATGAGGGATGAAAGGAAGTAGGACAAATAATGAAAATCCACTCAAGGCAATCCACAAGTTAACTTTAAATGATATTGATTTTAGACCACAGAGGTAATTTCATTGCTTGACCCATTTATTGAAGGCTTTATATTGATCTGCCAATGGACATATAATATGAGTCGGCAAATGGCATAATTTGAGGTGCTGAATGATATAAGTATATATTGTATTAATTTCACACAAAGACATTTTTTATTCCTTTACCAAAGAAAGTGCACTGAATATGCTGTATGAACTTGGCACTGTACGACTTTATAGGGAGAGTCTACACAGGTGTGTAAATGAGAGCTCCGCATTGTGTAGGAGGCTCCACAGTGATTGGTTATGTAAAACCTAATTAGACTCTCAAGCATAGCCATGTTAGGAAAGTCCAATGGCAGCAAAGGCATTAGCTTATGAAAAGGCTATGGCTGTGTGTGTTTGTTGGTATGTGGTAGAATATTATTTCAGGGTTGGAAATTATGGCTGTAGTGCTCTTAACATCTGGTGAATATAATGAGCACCTTGGATAGTATGGCATAAGAGGCCTTGATGAATTAGTGATAATGGACCTAATCAGAACTCTTTCATAATTCATTCGTTTCCTTCTATGCTGTTTCTTCACCCATTCTTCTCCCTCCGCAGACACAGAGCCGTCAACCTGTTCCTCCAAGGCTACGATAAGTCCTGGATATCAGCTGAGGACCACAGCTTTGAGGAGAAGCTCGTAGAGGATTTAGCAGTAAGTGGCAGAGGAAGCCATGTTGGCCCTGTTCCACAGACCCACAGGACCCCAGCACTAATACAAGTTTGAAAAGTATATAAAAGTAAAGTAAAAATAGAAGTAAAGTACATGAAAATCACTAGTTCTCGTGAACTCAAGGATAAAGGGTGATCATCCTAAACTCCTGAATGCCTGGTGTAATGATGTGCTTTGGTAGTGTTATTTTAGATTGGATGAAAATGTCCCTTGATGTTTTCTCTTTCTCCTCTAGTGTGCAAGTAGATTAGAGTAGGTAGGTACTGTAGGTTAGAGTAGAGTTACCAACCATTCCTTATAATATGGAATCGTCTGGTAATTAAGAGAAAAATTTTGTGTTCCTTAATGAATCAATATGCAACACAGTTTCTTCCGAGAGCACACGTTAGAGGCTTTACTCTGTCTTTGGACTGCAGAGAGGAGGAGTGATGGAGCAGTGCGGAGGTGGGAGAGAGGAGGAAAAAGATGTGGAAGAAGGTGCCAAACCAATCGATCCCCTCCTACAACTCATTACACTCTTCAGTCGGAGCGCTCTGACGGAAAGGAGGTGTGCGCCTGTGTGTGTGTCCATTATTAAAGATCACATGCAATAAAACCTCTATTGCACTTTTTTTATTGCTCAAAATCCATCACCAGGAAAGTCAATATTAAAATGGGAGGAAGCCTGATTCTTTGTCCAACATCTGAGGCCATTTTCCCATTTTCCATTTCCCAGGTGTCTGAGACCTGTAATATGTTACTATTATCTCTAGGCTCGCCTTGAAAATAAGTTAAATTATACATATTTCCAGTCTTAAAAGTGATTAAAAAAAAAAGAAATTGCTAAACCTACCTGCTTTGAAAACACTAATATCTGATCTGTCTCCCCTGTCGACAGTAAGCTTGGAGATGACAGTCTCTATAAGTCCTATGCTGCTATTATGGCCAAGGTAAGAGGAACAGAACATGGAGGATAATCTTTTTATAGTACTTAAGTGTTTGTTTGTGTGTTCAAATCACCTACCAAGCCTTTCATGCAATATTATATCATACACGGAACCACAATGACCTTTGCATATTCCAGTACATTTCGAATTACTTGACATAAGCACACTGTCAACTGTAGAGCTCTGATTCTCTAATATGTCACACTATGAATTCATATATCTCCCTCAGCTTGATTCTGGTGGAATTCAACCTGTTATGTTTAATATTAAACCTATTTAATATTTAATACCCATGCCTTTTTTTGACAGAAATCACAAAATATGTGTACAATATAAGATTGCTGATTTAAAGAAGGGTGCCAACAGTCAATTTTCAACATAATCTGTTGCTGTGGTTGGCTTTTGTAAGACCTGCCCCATTGATTGAAAATCACGGTAGCCATTGGGCTCTATTTTTGGATTAGTTTGTACATTTTCTGCTTGCTAAGTCAAAATGTTTGTGTGTGTGTTTGTGTTCATTTATTTGTCTGTCCATCTATCACACACAATATCTCAGACACCACTGATTGGATTTGAATGAAACTTGGGGGAATGATGCATCTCACCACTGCATTCTGGCATTTAAAAGAATTTAGCTGATTGGCGCAAAAATTATATGTCAAAACAAGTGACATATTTGTTACCGATTGGCCTAGAGGGGGGATTGCATCATTCATGCTGTTGCCTTGTTTTAAAAAAAAATCTCTTCTGTATGAATTTATTTTCCACCCCTTTTTCATCACCCTCCTTTTTCCATCTCGTCATCCAGAGCTGTCATAGAGATGAGGATGAAGAGGAGGAGGTGAAAAGCTTTGAAGTGAGTGAGCGCCCTTTTAAAATCAATCTTCAAATGCCTTCAGGGTGAAACTGTCAGACGTGTTTCTTGCTAATTTGGCATGAGGCCTGATTGTTTTCCCCTTTATTTATTTCATAAAATTATATTTGATTGACATTTTAATTATAATGAATGAGCAAAATAAATTATAAAATTATAATTTTAAAAGATCATTCTCTATCAAGAGTGATTGATTTGGAGTTGAAATATTGACAAGTGATAAACAAATTACTTAACTAATTAGCTGACATAATGGATTGACCCGTATATTGCTCAGGAGAAGGAGATGGAGAAACAGAAGTTGCTGTACCAGCAGGCCAGGCTCCATCGCCGTGGGGCTGCTGAGATGGTCCTGCAGAACATCAGCGCCAGCAAAGGTAGGCTAACTGCTGTTGATACTGTAGGGTAACTACTAGACTAAATGACTCAGATTAAGGTTAGTCTATTGCTTAGTTTAGGGGTAGCAGCTTGACAGTCAGATGTTTCTGTAGATGAGCCAGTGGTAGGCCTAGGCTATATGTTTGCTGAATACTGGACCAAAGATAGACAGACTGACTCCTAGGCTCAGTGACTGAGATGAAAGTGAAGTCTGTCATTAAGGTTTAGTTAAAGTTACATTACCACAGAGCTCCTGAGATGCAGCTGAAGACCCTCAAACTTAAACCAGTGTGCTTCTGCCCTTTCCTGAAAATGTGCATCATGATCTGTGGCGGTCAGGGGATATAGTTTTTTGAGTCAATACTATACATCTTCTGGTTGATATTCTAATTTCTCATCCCAACAGGGGACATGGGCTCCATGGTGGCCTCTACTCTGAAGCTGGGTATTGCCATTCTCGATGGAGGGAATGCCACTGTCCAACAGGTATGGCCAGCAAATGTGTCTCCCTAAAAAATATATGATATAATACAGTGGTTCTCAAATTGTATTTCTTGGGACCGCCAAAAAAACCAAGGTAAGCCTACTTCTCTGACATTGACCAGCACAGTGGCATCAAACAATGATTTTTGTTTCCCCTTTTCAGGCTATTGTTAATTATTGGGAGAAGCATAGAGGGTGCATATTTTCATATCACAGGAAAAATAAATTATTGCAAATAAATAAAGATGAAAACATTATTGTTCCCCGTGGGGAGAAAATAAGCTAAAATGGTAGGACAGCTTAAATAATAGGGTTCAGCAGGAAAAAATAAAATCGAATGTAAGCACACATATAGAATAAAAATAAGCAATAAAAAACAGCATAAATAATAAAATAATAAGAAATAAAAACAGGGTTATGTAAACATGCTGCCAACAAAAAATGCAAAAGGGTGCTGAACTGTTGCAGCAGCAACATAAACATGATAAAATATTTATATATTGGAAATATATTTTTTCAGATCATGGTCACCCAATATCATATTGTGACCCATTAGGGAATCCCAACTGAAGACCACTGATACAATATGCCTGCAATAGTATATTCAGTTAATTTAAGGGCCCTCTCATCAACATTTGGAGTGTTTCCCTACTTAAAAGTGATCACTTCTAAATCCTATTTATTTGTATGAGTGCTGTTGCCTTGACACAGAGATGGTGTAGCAATACTCACTGTAATTAAAATAAAAAACCTTTTTATCTCAAGCTAATCATATCTGCTTCACATGCGATCCTCCTCCATTCATCAAACCACTCATGCTGCTCTCTCGCCTTGTCTTTGATGCTTTTTTTTTGGACAGAAAATGCTGGATTATCTGAGAGAGAAGCGAGATGTTGGCTTCTTTCAGAGCATGGCTGGACTTATGCAGTCTTGTAGGTGAGTGAACATATGGAAATAATCTGACAGGTCCCGTCACGTCACAGAGGCTGGCAGGCTTCATTTACTGATTGTGACTGATAAGAATACATGACAAAAATGGTAATCGTTCAAAAGATGTGTGTGTGTGTGTGTGTGTGTGTGTGTGTGTGTGTGTGTGTGTGTGAGAATCATGTTGGACATATTCAGAAAATGTTATCCCTGCTGATATTTGTCTTGTATGCGGAATCAAATAAAGTATATAAAATGTGTGTGTCTGTGTGCGTGCGTGCGTGTGTGTGTGCTTGTCTCATGGTGTTCTGCTGCGCAGCGTGCTGGATCTGAATGCATTTGAGAGGCAGAACAAAGCAGAAGGATTAGGTATGGCCATGGACGAGAGCTCAGGTACTGTATTCATATGGAAATTCAAAATCCATTTCACTAAGGTCATGTCACAGCAGTTGAGCGAGCTGTAAGACTCTTGGCCCTGAATGAACATACTCAAAATTCTTAATTTTCCCTCTGCCTTTCTTAGTCCTGTATATTATCCACAGTTGTCTCCTTTCACTCAATGCTGTCATGGTTTCTCTTTCTGCATTCTTCCTATGTTCACTCTCTTATATTCTACCTACCCTACCTCTTTCTCCATTCCTCACGCTTCCCTCTTTTATGTCTGCCTCTTGCCGCCCTCCTCGCCCTCTTTCCTCCCAGGGGAGAAGGTGATGCCTGACAAGGAGCTGACCTGTGACCTCTTCCGTTTTCTACAGCTGCTCTGTGAAGGACACAACTCAGGTTACTTGTCCTCTGCACTTGAACACTTTCACAAAGTTCATATAAATCATATACCTGTCTAGGAAATAAAGGATCATATATACATACTGTACATTTGTAGGGGCTTAGATGAAAGTGACAATTGAATAAAAGAAAAAAGACAGCAGGTTATGTAGTGATTTCCACCTCATTAAAATGCTGGTAATGACAGCTTAGCACTTTCATTTCATAATTGCTGTACAACACAACAATGGTTTTGTCTTTGCTCTGGTTGAAGTCTTTCGTCATCCAATTACATTGTGCGCACAGGATGAAATAAATTCTCATTCTCTTTTTACTTTCCATCCCACATGCTCACTGTACTGTCTGCTTGCATTAGAATTCCAGAATTACTTGAGGACACAAACAGGAAACAACACCACTGTCAACATCATCATATCCACTGTGGACTACTTACTAAGAGTACAGGTACGCTTACATTGAAGGGTTTTCCACTGCACTGCTGGACAAACTAAACTAAATCAAACTATTACAAATGAAACTGCTGTCCTAGTTATTCTATATGGCCATAATGGACTGATCAGTACAAACACATGTTAAGTACTACAGTGTGAAAAGATAAATTAGATAATTTAATTTAGAGGTTAGTCTTCAGATCGAAGACCTTTAAATCTTAAATATGACTAGTTCGGACACAATATAGTCATACAGCCATTATAACATTACAGTCTTTTATTAATCACTGCCATATTTTCTTTACAACAAAATGTTTTCATCAAGCCCATGAACCGTAAATAAAATTGTCTGTGCTATACTGTAGGAATCAATCAGTGACTTCTACTGGTACTACTCAGGGAAGGATGTGATCGATGTGCAGGGCCAGCACAACTTCTCCAAGGCCATCAACGTGGCCAAGCAGGTCTTCAACACACTCACTGAGTACATACAGGTTAGTCCATTTCCAATGTCAGTGTGTTGTGTGTTTCCATGACCTCCTAGGCACTACCTTGGCAATCCATGCATGCTTTTTTTTCTGAATGTTGACATGTCTGTTTCTACTAGTTGAGGCAATTGTTAAGTTATTAGTGTGTGCATCCAGGGCCCATGTACTGGGAACCAGCAGAGTCTAGCCCACAGTCGCCTGTGGGATGCTGTAGTGGGATTCCTCCATGTCTTCGCTCACATGCAGATGAAGCTCTCTCAGGTATTGTACATTGTTCCACTGACTTTTCATTTGCATATTTTCTTTCTCATTATGCTAAAACATACATGTTTCCCCCTGCACACCTAATTTTGGCTGCTTGCAATGGTGGTGATACATACATTTATTGTTAATCTACTGTTGCACTTATTGTAAATTGCTCTTGGTAACGGTGTCTGCTAAATGTCTAAAAATTTAAGATGTGAAATGTATAACAGGATTTCTGCTGGAACACACTAATTTTTATTTTCTCATTCACAGGATTCAAGGCAAATTGAGCTTCTGAAAAAGTTTATGGATTTACAAAAGGACATGGTTGTGATGCTGCTTTCCATGTTAGAGGGTAGGATTTCCACAAACTGTATCTCATTGTGATTATGAATGGGCTACAGGTTATCATTATTAATGCTAAACCCTTTTTCTCTATGCTTTTCTCTCCTCACTCTAGGTAATGTGGTTAATGGAACCATTGGAAAGCAGATGGTGGACATGCTGGTAGAATCATCAAGCAATGTGGAAATGATCCTCAAGTTTTTTGACATGTTCCTCAAACTTAAAGACCTCACCTCCTCAGATGGCTTCAGAGAGTATGACCCTGATTGTAAGGGCTGCATCTCCAGGAAGGACTTCCAGAGAGCCATGGAGAACTGCAAGCGCTTCTCCCAAGCCGAGACTCACTTCCTACTCTCCTGCACAGAGACTGACGAAAGTGAAATCCTGGATTACGAGGCCTTCGTGGACCGCTTCCATGAGCCGGCCAAAGACATTGGCTTCAGCATCGCTGTTCTCCTCACCAATTTGAATGAACACATGCCTAACGACTCACGACTGGGGACATTCTTGAAGCTGGCAGAGTGTGTCCTGACTTACTTCCAGCCCTATCTAGGACGCATTGAGATCCTGGGCAGTGGGAAGCGCATTGAGCGTGTCTACTTTGAGATCAGTGAGTCTAGCCGCACACAGTGGGAGAAGCCACAGGTCAAAGAGTCCAAGAGGCAATTCATATTTGATGTGGTCAATGAGGGTGGGGAGAAGGAGAAGATGGAGATGTTTGTCAATTTCTGTGAGGACACCATCTTTGAGATGCAGCTAGCAGCTCAGATATCTGGCTCAGACACTGGACAGAGGTGTGCTGGAAAAGGGGCAGAGGATGAGGAAGAGAAGAGTAAGGGTGAAAAAGGAGGCCAGAACACTTCAGACAAAGGAATGCTTTCCATATCATATGGGTTTTTATTGCTGATATCTCTACTTTCTGTCAAAAACCTCAAGAAGCTGATGAAGAAGATGACGCTGAAGGATAGCCTCATGTCAGCTGTTTCCTTCCTCCGATTTATCTTCATGACTGTGGTCCACTGCATTTGTGCTTTAGTCCGTGGCATCATCTATGTGCTGTACATAGCCTTTGTCAGTGGTGGGCTCATAGAGGGAGCCAAGAAGATGAAGGTATCAGACTTGCTCAGTGGTATCATTGAGCCAACACTCGATGAGGTCATGGAGGTGCCGTGTAGTGTGGACCGGCTGAGGAAGTACACCGCCAGTTTCTCTTCCCAGAGAGAATTGAGGGAGTTGGGTCAGGTGGCGGATGTGTCCTCCCCCCGGGAGGTGGATGTCCTGTCAGACATATTCGGCCTCAGAGTGAGGAAGGAAGGAGGTCAATACAGACTCATAAAGCACGACCTCACAGCCAGTCTGACGGACCTGTTCAACACAGCCACCAGACAAATTGCCACCACAGATCTCTCTGAGAAACATCAGGGGATGGTATGGATTTATTGTGTCTTTGTATATGTGATGGTTTCCTTCATGTGGGTTTGTCAAATCTGTGATGGACGGGTTTTTGTCCCCCACAATGAAATCGGGGGAGGGACCATGGATCGGCTCCAGTCCGTCCATCCGTCCGTCCGTCCATCCGTCAGCGCAATATCTTGGACACCACTGATCGGATTTTGATGAAACTTTAGGCAATGATGTGTCTCATTGCTGTGTTAAGCCATTTTCTAAATTACACTGATTGGCCAAAGGGGGGCACCACAATATTTAATTGTTTGCACAATATATTGGACACCAATGAATGGCACCTCCTCTTTCCCTTTCCCTGCCGCATACAATCAAGAAACATGAGTTAACATATTTTCTACTTGTTGCCCCACTACAACATCATTCGTGGGGGACGACATGTTTACTGCATAAACTGTTCCATTTACCCATGTTACATTTTTGGCTCTCAAACTTAGTGGACTCAATGTATTTCTCACAGGGTTTAGGAATTTTGTATCTTTCACATTATGATCTTTCCAAATAATACACTGCTTTGATACTGTAAAGATTTGTATTCAAGTTTGATTTCCTAATGCATTTTGTTTACAGTGCTTTCAGGCCCAGGCCACCAGAGAGGGAAAAACAGAAGGACATGAGAAATTACATGAATCAGAGAAAGCAAAGTGAGTGTGTTGCATACCCGTTAATGCTTAAAGCAGGATTATTTCACTTAAGCTGCCTCAGCACATCTTAAAACATAGCTTTAATCAACAGCCTTATTATATGCTGTCATGTTTTAGGTAAAAAAAAAAAATCTGAAGTATCGAATTGTGTGGTTCCAAAATTTGATAAAAAAGTATCTGAGATCAAATGGAAATACAGTATTTAATCACGCTACATCACTAAAATAATAAGAAACTCTTAAAAAGTAACTGTCTTATGATCTAATCAGCTCCAATTTTCCTCTGTTATTGTCAGAACAAAGCTCTCTGGTCATCCTTCTGTTTGTGTTTGGACTGTTTGCAGAGGAAAGGAATCTGAGAAGAGGTTTGGGAAGGAGGAAGCCAAGGTGAAATGGAGAGCCAAAAGATGCTCCAATAAGCCCGAGGAACCAGAGAGCCAGCAATCTGCCCTCTGGGAGATGATAAGCACTCATCGCAAGAGGCTGCTGGTAAAGCATACAAACACACATGAATCCACACATGCACCTACATTGACACACACACACACACACACATAGACACAGACACACACACAAAACACAGACGTGCATGCACACTCACATCCACGTCCACATGCACACACAGGCACATGCACACAGGCAGACAACACCTTTATTAACCGATCGTTTTCTTTCTTTCTTTTTTCAGAATTACTTTGCGAGGAATTTCTACAGCATGCGCATGCTGGCTCTGATTGTCGCCTTTGCAATCAACTTCATTCTCCTCTTCTACAAGGTGAGAGTATGCTTGTGATTGCCAAAAATTATATCTGATTCATTCTCTTTTTTGCTTGTGCCCTCCCATCTGCAGAGCAAATTTATCTTGTCATGTGTTTCTGGAACATATCTCTTAGATCAACTTTTGAAGACTTGGTGGGGCAGCCAACTCTAAAAACCAATGTGTAAATCCCTCTGCATGGCAACATACTGTGCCATGATGTCTATCTTTCTTTCCTTTCTCTCTGCAAGAATTAGTAAAAAATTCACATGGTGGTTAGATTGTCCATTGAATAAAAAGAACACCAAGAACACCATCTTTAAAAAAATATCTCTGTGGGAGGAAACCGGAGCACCCGGAGGAAACCCACGCGAACACGGGGAGAACATGCAAACTCCACACAGAAGGGACCGGGGCGGAGATTCGAACCCACGACCTTCTTGCTGTGAGGCAACAGTGCTAACCACTGAGCCACCGTGTCACCCTTTCTTACTGTGTCAACCCCCAGGTATCATCCTTGCCTACACCATGTGAAGAGGAGGAGGTGGTCGCATCAGTCCACAGTGAAGAGCAGGACTCTGCTGTTGAGGACGACAATCAGGGCAGAGTTTGTTTTGTCCTGGAGGAGAGCAGCGGATACATGGAGCCATCGCTCCACTTCCTCGCTGT
>OMLI01023391.1:1586-13118 GCA_900302605.1 Rondeletia loricata
TGCACATTCAGCCCTGATAACAACACTGGGTAATTAAGCCATGTAGCAACTGTCTGATAATGTAATAACTTTTCAAAATGTACTAAAATGTCCCTTTAATACACACATATTACAATAACCGATAAGGGGTGTAACATTTTTAAAGATGAATGTCATAATAATATTGTTTAATTATGTAATAACTAGAGTTGTTACATTCTTATTCTTATGACTTCTTATGACTTATTCTTATTGACTTATAAGTCAGTATTATTATGACATCATCATTTAAAAATATGTTACCCGCCTTATGAAGTAATAATCACTGGTTAACGTAATAATGTCATTACATTAGATTACATTATCCATTCATTTATTAATTTACAACAACCGTTTTTATTGAATTTTTTGGCTCATTTAGTCAGATATTTTATTACATTTTCATTTTTATTACAGTTTCTGTGGGTTATTACCTCATCAGTTACTCCAAACCACTTTCAAAGAGGCATTTTTAATGCAATTAATATTTAGTAATGGACTTGATTTAGTAGAAAGTGCAGAGAAACATGGCAGAGATACAATACAATGCGGGAAAAAATTCAAACATAATGATGAATGGTGATGATGTTATCAAATAATCAAGCAGCTACAGTGAAGCTATTCTGGCATTAAACATCCGTCCCTGAGCCGTATATGATATTCTAGATTATGACAGCACAGATGAATTCTATATGCAGACGCTGACACAATACAAGTACATGATTCAGCAGATTTGCAGCGCTTAACGTTGCTTCCTAATATATACATTATATATACCGTAGATCAGAGACAATAGGCATAAACATTTATTGCCTAAAGACAATATCTAATTAATCAAAATGTAATCTCTTAAGCTTTCATATATCTCAGAGCGCTGATTTAAGATCAGTTAAGCCTTTGAGATCAATATGATTGAGATGGTAATGAGAGGGACCTATGACTCAAAACAGTGCACATATTAATTTGTAATGTTATGTTGTTATGTTAACGTTAATGTGTTATGTAAACAAACTTATTAATTTGATTAATTTTTACATGCCATCTCACAGAACAGACAAGTCAACTTGGGCAACGTCGTTATAGACTAAAAAACATATGAATAGATGTTAAGATTTGGTTTACCGAGATCTAAGAATATATCTACAGTACTAGTGCGTACCCCACTAGTATTTTATTTTCTTGTTATGTCCTCCTTCCCCCCACTTCTCCGTGTGTCATCACCGATGTAGACGCGGCGCCGACCTGTCATTGGTAGACGTGGGCTTCAGCTTAACCGTGGCAAACGGGTTGGTACCTCTACACAACAGAAAGAGAGAGAGAGAGAGAGAAAAGGAGAGAGAGAAAGAGAGAGTGAATGGGGAAGGAGAGACAAAAACAGAGACATAGAGGAGAAAACCAATATCAGAAAATGCTCTGGCCCCAAATGATGTCCATGACAGTAGAGGCAATAGAAAAAACAATGGCGGCACTTCAGAGGCAGAAGTGCTGCGTTTCCAACTGTACAAGCATCATCTAGCAAACTGCTCACCTGACGTGAGAGCATCAGCTATCGTTGCCAAATGGCCATAGCTGAAATGGTTTTCAGCACTAGACTGCACTTCAAACTCAGAGAGCAATTCCATGGTTAAATGGTTTCATTATATACTTCAAAAAGATCATTATTTTCTTTAGACGAGAACATGTCTGGCCTCAATTTGAACATTTCACAACATGTCTGCGGTTTCAAAGCATAACTGTTAATGTCATAACACAAGAACCGTGTGTGGTAGAGCGTTCTTACTTCGGGAAGAGCTCTGGTCGAAATCCATGTGGTTCTGATCTCTATGGCAGAGTGTGAGAGATGGACAGAAGGTTAGTGAGGGCCAGTCATTACCACACACATTAGACGCATGCAGGAGAACCAGTCTCCTTTGCCCTACTGCTTCCAATCCTGTCCTCCTACAGTCTGTCCGTTCGTGGTGTGTACGGAAAATGGAGGAGTGGACTTCCAAAATGCAGTATGGCCAATTTGGTAAAGAAATGTCACCTGAAGTTAACCCCTCGATGACTCTTAAACACGGAAGATCCAGTCTGTAAAAGTGTTCAGGACTTAAAGGGGAATTAAGTAATCCATGACCTTTATCGACCTCTATCGGTGACCAGTAGGAATTGCAACAACTGACACAGTAAGCTAGCTAACTACAGCAGAGATCCAACAGGAACGTCTCATGAAAAGGTAATAAATCACCGTGTAAACTGTTGTAATAATAATATTGCTTTGTCGTTTGCTTCGTTGGCTTCGTAGCTGAAACATCTTCTGATGCCGGTCACTCATAACACTGAGTGGTTGAAAAGGCGAGTTGGGGGAGGAGACTGGAAGTGTCTTGAAACTCCAATGGGCAGCAGGGAGTATATTTAAGGTCATGTAAAAATCTGACTTATTACCCCTTTAACTCTTTTCAAAAGCACCATCATTTGTTTTAATATTATTAGATGAACCGTTTTGTTTCTCAAATGGTGGACATTTCATTTTGGAAGGACACTTTGGAAGGATACCGCCCCTTCTGCAAACATTTCACAGTAAAGGAACCTCTCTGCATGCTCCTGACAGAAACACAAAGGCTATTCACACCACTATGGGCTTCAAACCACTACGGAGGAAACGGCGTTGACAGCATTATCACACAGCAGCACGCTACAGGTTATAGTACCAGACCTATTTACCCAGGAGGAAACCTCAAATAGGTCTTCAGTGTAATAATCTCACACACAACTTCAGAAGATCTCAAAGCATGCAACAACACAAGCAGGCACACACACACACACACACACACACACACACACACACACACACACACACACACACACACACACACACACACACACACACACACACACACACAGACACACAACCTCCTCGCCCCTACACCATCAGCAGCTGGAGCTTCCTCCCTGCATCCACCAGAAAGAGGGCTGTGGTGTCATTGAGAACAGCACCTTGCCACAGTGCCCCTGCTGGACAGAGGGGGAAATACCATATATACACATATAAGGGCATTTACAGCACATACCCATATAATGTCATCAATACTCCCTCGTCATTTTTAACATCTTCAGTGGAGAAAAAGTAGACGTTTTCAGTATATTTACAACCATTAAACCATAACTCTTGTTAATTTCTCAATCGAGTGAAATAAACTTGTCCCTGCTTTTGTTAATGTGCCATTGAACTAATTCCATCGCAGCTCCCTCTTGATGATGATGAAGCTATTCAAATACTGGTATAATAAAGCAACATAGCAAACATCAGCTTGTTAAGAGACGGGAGAAGGACCGTGGTGACAATATCAGAGCAATGTGCAACCAGTAGACATAGGATATTTAGACAGCTACAGTTTAGTGTCTGTTCATGGACTGTGGAATAAAGTGTTAGCTGATAGACTGATTGATCGATTGCCATACCTTGTTGTCTGAGTTAGGTGTGACTGGTCGCATCTCTGACTGTTTATTGGACGATAGAGAGGGTGGTGGGGGCGGGGCTCCGCTGTAGTCGCTGCCTCCTGGTTGGTCCAGCAGGTTATTCATGCTGCTGCTGCTTCGGAGAGCGGAGCTACTGAAATCACACAAGTGGGATTATGTTGGATTATGATGGATTATGTTTTCGCCCCATTCCGTCTGTTTGTCTGTTTGTGTGTCTGTTAGCAGGATAACTCCAAAAGTTATGAACGGATTTGCATGAAACTTTGTGGAACTGATGAACTTTTCACAGTGATTGACCAAAGGGGGGCGCGGTAGTGGGCGTGCGTTGCTTCTCACTAAAAGGCATATAACTTCCGAATGGATTCATATAACACCATCAGACTTTGTGGCCTATCAGCAGACAGAAGAAGAGACAAACCTTCCGTTATTGGCCCAATCAGACAACATGGGGCCGCTGGAGAGCTCACTTCTGGTTTAGACACAACCGCCCTGACAATCTTTCCAAAACTTGGTCCAGTGGTAGAAGGGCAGCCCTAATGGCTACTGAACAAACAGAGTGCTGATTGGCCACACGGTGTTGCCATAATCAGCTAAAATGCTTAAAAGTGGCTAGAATTTTAATATTTGCATTTGAATTGGCATATCTCATGTCCCATTTCAGATACAGTCATGGAAATGTCTGCCTCTCCTGATGTGAAACAAGTCGGTAATGGGGCATGGAAGGAATTATTAACTTTCAAGTGGCATATCTTGACAATTGCATAGCGTTGGCGGAGGACTGCGCTCTACTGAGTGCCATCTAGTTTCACTTCATGTCACCGCTCCCTGGAGGATATTTGGCTTTATTCATTTGGAGCACACGAGCTAAAGCAACGTATTCTGTTAAATATGGTGTGCATGAGATTTCACATCTAATACTGATTGTTCCATGAGTTCAGTGCGATTGATTTACATTTACATTTTAGGCATTTAAACGTGGCACGTATCTAGAGCGACTTAGAGTTTTAGTTTAGAAAACCTCATTGCTGTTCCTCTCAGCAATGGGTCACCCAAATATCTGAAATAGTTCCTTCTGTTATTTCAGGCCTGAGTTTAATGCTGACCCTGTTTCTAGACTGTTTGTCTCCTAAAGCAATGGAGATGGCTTGGGGAAGCTGCTAAATTTATTCTACGGTAGGTGTGGAAAGCCGACAGTCAAAACACATTACAGGTCTAGTCTTTGGCTTGAAATACTTCATACTGAAAAACATACAGTACCCAAGTCAAATAGAAAACGTGAGTACATATACGTGTGTAGGATGGCTAGGGTTACGTCAGAGAGGAAGAGTCTAGGGGAATTAGGAGCCTCAGGAACATTTGTAGCTGTGTTTGTAGTTCGGAAATGTCGGGGTCCATGAGATTTTTACATTTAATTATGATTAGCATGTTTTCCTCTGACAACTGGCTTGGCAGAATAACCAATACGGCCGATATTTATCTGGAATCCCAACCCCCAGATCATAAATATTCAAAAGGAAGCCAGTAGACCGAGGACATTCATAACATTATCATACAGACGACCTAGCTCACATCCTAAAGTTATAAATCGTGTCCTTTGCCATCTTCTCTGGCATGGTGCTGCTCTTCAGTGCCCGTTTCTATTTGTGTCTCTAATTCCCTCTTTAATGTCTCTTGTATTTTCACTGTGAGAGATGGCGATAACATTTCCTAACAGCCTGTGGTTGGCATGGCGATAACGCTGGAATCATAAATCTTGAATCCATTTTATTAGAGGTTTACCTGGAGCTGGTCGGTTTAGGAGTATCATCCACGGCTTCCACGTAGGCAGCCGGGAACCATCCCTGACTGAAGAGGAGAGGGGGAGAAATGAATGGTGACTGTTTATTCTAAACAAATCGCTGCTTCTGTAAACATTAAACGCATCACTTCCTGTACAACAGAGGATTCTTCCCACGGAAAGAGGAACCACCTCATAGGTGTTTAGAACAGCAAATGTAAAAGCTTTCATGAACTGGATATAGGTTGAATCACTATTGTATGGTATCAATCAGCGATAAAGAGTAGCAAAGCGGACATTTATTTAGATCAAGAAGTCGCAGATTATTGCTTTAATAAAGGTTATTATTATTATTATGGATAAAAAAGACACTGAGCAACAGACATAGGCAACGGTAGACAGTGATATAGAGAGACAGACATAAACCTACACACTCACCTACATAAACACACAAAGAACATCTTCCCTCACCGTGAACTACTGTCAGCAAGCCCATATAGCCAGCCGTTCCTGGGCTGGGGGACCAGCAGGGTGATCATCTCTCCCCTGCTGAAGGGCAGCAGGGTGGGGTTGGAGGCGCCAGGCAGGTGGGCTACCAGGGCCCTCATGGATCTTCCTCTTCCTCCACCAGCAGCACCTCCCACTGACTCTGCCACAGAGCTGGAGCGAGAGCGGCTTCCCTGGGGGGATGGGGCTGCAAGGATGACGAATGAAACCAAGACAGAGAATGGGAAGAGGTACATCATCATGTACTGTATCTATTTTTACTCTAGATATAAAAGCCAAATTATTAGACAGACTTAGTGCGGAGGGAAGAACAGATAAGGAGGTACAGTAGAAAAGTGTATGATGTGCAAAAATAGAGCGGGAGAGGGAGAGAAGGGCGAGAGAGAGAAATAGAGATTAAAGGCTTAAAGGATGATAAAGCGGATGGGGAGTGAAGGCAATATGGACAGTGATGCACAGGAAGAGACATTATGAATTTACGTTTTGCAGAAACAATTTCATTCCAAAATGAAGATATCCAGTATCTTGAGTCCTTATTTTTATTTTTTATTTTTTATTTGTTCATAAATACTGAGCAGTGATAATCAAGTGACATCTTTTCTCAAAATGGATTTAGCGTTCTGGAACGAAGCCCTTCATATGTTGTTCAAATTAACGTCCCACCTCTAGATGGCACTCTCCCGAGGGGCTGCTCCTCTCTGCCCCGCCCTCTCTCCTCCTCCTCTCTGCCCCGCCCACTCTCCTCCTCCTTCACCCCCACCTGCACAACCAACAATACACAACACATTACATTTCGTGGTCCAGCCGACATGACAATCACTGACATGCACAGTAATCTCTATGTTGTAATGTTAATGTGTCTTCCGGGAAGAATTGGCTGTCACGATGGTAACAGCTCGTCTGGATTATTAATTAGTTATTCAGTTAAAGCTGCACGAGGCAATTTCACACGTTGGCCGTCCCGAATGGCAGCGGTAACCTTTCGAAGTTTGAGGACTTCATTACCCAGAAATGATGCAACGTGGCATCAGTAAACTGGTACGTAGGGGTGGAGGTGGAGGAGCAGGTTGAGTCATCGTTGTCCAGTGACGGAGCGCTCGCTCGCTCGCTCGCTCGCTCGCTCGCTCGCTCGCTGCTGCTGCTTAAGAGCAAGTTTTGTATTTCACTCAATTCATACCCATTCGTCACTTCCTGTGTGCGGAGAACATTTCCAGCCAGTGATCATACCAAGATTTAATTTGTTCAATTAGTGCAAAACTATGCGTCTCAATTAGGGGGGATTGGACACTCTGTCCAGCCTCACGTCATGATGTAGACTGAAAAGACAGGTGAAATTTAACATAAAAATTGCCTATTGCAGCTTTAATTAACAGATCAAACTTTCTGTCTTGTTGTCATTCAGTAAAACAAGCCAGGCAACCAATCTTCCAGCCAGCCAGTCAACCAGTTTTCAATAAATAATAAACTGCCATTCATCCATCCAGACAGCCAGTCATCCAGCCAGCCAACCATCCAGCCAGCCATCCATCCATCCATCCATCCAGCCAGCCAGCCAGCCATCCATCCATCCATCCAGCCAGCCAGCCAGCCAGCCAGCCATCCATCCATCCAGCCAGCCAGCCATCTCTTCAGCTAGGCAGTTAACCATAGCAGCTGCCTCCAGAGATAACTACAGTATTAACAAAGATAAATCCCACATCAAACCAAAACAAACAGAGTCCATGTTAATCCCCTGATGGTTATTACAGTGGGATCTGGGATCTGGGGTTCATTGTCACCTCCCAATCAGGGACAGACTGAAACCAATGGATTTGATCTCAGGGGGTTTTGTTCAGTTTATTTGAATAGTAATTGCAGACTGATTAATGATCTTAATCCCACTATTTTAAGATGGAGAGTTGTGTAAAATGTATAAAGACATTGAGAGATTGTGTATGTTCAGATGTTGTGTAACATTCACATTAATTTGAAGTGACCATGCAACTGCAGGTTGATTATCCATTCCAATGCATTACCTGAAAGCTGAAATGAAAGAAAGGGAATGCTGTATTTACCCTTCCTCAATGTGATGATGCTTTTAGATACCGTTACAAACAAAGTGAGGCAGCCCATGACAGCTCGTATCTATTCACCTCTGTCACTGTTTTTGGACCGAACATAATTAGCTTTATAGCTTTATCACAATTACATGCTTTTTTATTTTTATTTTTCATGCCACAAAGTCGTTCCTAATGTTTGTCTTTCCTCTCCACGCTAGAGGTTTTATCCTCCTCACTATGGCTCAGTTCCCTATAACAGGTTTCAACTGAAACGAGGCCCCGACCAGCAGAGGGCACCCCGGCAGCAAACATAACGATTTGAATTACTCACTGACTTTCCTACCACAGATATTTTTCATAATAACAGAGAAAGTAAAAACTGATCAAGTCTGGATATCGTCCTTGCTGTGCTGCAGATATTTCAGTGTCACGTGGAAGAGTTGACAGGTGAGAGGGGTTAGAGACAGGTGCAACTTTTCATATCACTGGTGCCCGAAAAACAAGAAAATCTTATGCAGATTGGCTCCGTCCCGTCCCCGAAGAAAGGGGATTATCTCTCTCACTGGCCGCATGTTCTGGGAGTTTCAATAGATTCAAATGCAATGCGGCCCCTACCCCAAAAGAACTGCTTAAACAATTCACTTACTGTAGGAAACTCAGTGCCGTTCTCTGAAATGTATTGTTTTGTGAGTCCTGGTTTTCTGTGAACCTTCCCCTGAACTTCCCCTGAACTCATGTTGTCCAGACTAGTGGGCTGTCTGGCCTCGGGTCCTCTGGTGGCGTTCACCTCCTCTCTCCAGGCATCAGCGCTCTGCTGGAGAGCACCCCCTGTCTGCCACACACACACACACACACGCACACACACACACACATATAGACATGCACATTCACAGGCATATTTTTAAAAAAAGACACAGATAAGTAAGGATTTTGTATGACCAGTGTCTTATTCATGAGGTAGAAAATTAACTGCATGGCTACTCATTTCCAAAACGTATGAACCTGACCCATACTTGGGTCAATTAGTGGTTGTAAATAATGATTAGTGTTTGTTTTAGCTTGCTGTCGTACCAGCTGGGTGGGGTTTACTGCACCACAAATCAGATAAGATGTCAGTTATAGGAAAAAGCTTAATTGGGGCAGTAAAGTGACGTAGTGAGTAGGAAGACCAGAGTTCAAACTAATTCAAACGGGTTCAAGCCCCCTGTGTCGGCAAGCATCCGCCCTGCCGAAGTGTCCTTGAGCAAGACACTGAATCCCTACCAGCTGCAGGGCTGCTGCTCTGTAGCTGAGCCTTCCTGTGGAGGACGGTAAGCTAAAAGAGGATTTCCCTGCGGGGACCAATAAAGTGTCGTACCCGTCTTTCAAGTACTTTCCCCGTGATTGTCTTTCTGACGTTCACTGTATTGAGTTATCTGATAAAACCCAACCCATCCGGCACCTAAGTAAGCCATAACAAACCATACGATTATATTTGCAAATACTATTGGAAGCAGGTGACACCTTATTCATGAGGAGGACTATGGACTGTGTGAGGCCGCAGTGTTTCTCAGCCAGGAAGCGGTATCGCCTCTCCTCTTCCTTCAGAGCCTCGCCGTGGCTCTCCCGGAGGAACTGCACATACTCACTGCCATCCTGAAGACACACATATACACAGTACTATATATACATATACACATATACACTATCTATACATGAGTGCACTGAAAGAAAGAAAGACAGAAAGAAAGAATGTATGTACGGTATGCATACATCTATCTGTCTGTCTGTCTATCTAAAGACACAGACAGACACACACACACACACACACACACACACACACACACCTGGTTAACTCCTCTCCTCAGTTGTCTCTCCAGAGCTGTTGCCTGGCTGCGGACCTCCATCTCATAGCGCCTCCTACTGCCCTGTGTGACAGAGTACAACTTCACATCACACACGCTGCTATCATTCTATGCACATGACACTTTTTATGCACTTTTCTATATAAGTACACACATACTCTATTGAATTATAACCAGTATAAGTGGGGTACTTTTTAAAACCTCCAGTTGGAATGATAATGTCAGAGGTTAACTGTCCATGGATGCATTTTGAGGTAAGCATACTCATTTAATACATTCACTGCAGGGATATTCCCAACAAAACGTATTGATCGTTCTGTCAGAGTCCCCTCTGGCCCTGCTGCACCCGCCCTCCGCCCTCACTCACTGATATGTAGTCTTTGTCCAGTCTAATGTTATTGTCCATCTCCTGAAGAACCTCCGTGTAGAACCAACGGAACTAGAACGAGATACATGAAATCATACAAGACACATCGGACAATGACGTACGACAGACAGGTGTCATCATATTCATGAAGCTGAGTGTCGGTGTGACCTACAACTCCCTCCAGCTCCATGGTGAGTCTCCTTTGGCTCTCCGAGATCTGAACCAGAATGTCCCCTAAAAGACAATGTTACGTTATATGTTACGTTATATGTTACGTTAAATTACTGGAGGAATATAAAAGTTCATATGCAATATGATAGAATCTCTCTCTTTTTGTCTCTGTCTGCCTTCTCTCTCTCCCTCTCTCTCTCCCTCTCTCTCTCTCTCTCACACACACACACACACACAAAATATCATATTGTGCAAAATGTTGTGCTCGCTGCTGGGATTCACTTCCTCGCTAAAGAAACCCAATCAGCAACCGTACACTAAAGACTATCTGGACTATCTTCAACTCCAACCACCAAACCGTGCATTAGTCAGTTTTAGAGTGGCCGGGTTAAGTGAACAGAGCGAGGCCCGCTGCCTGTCATCCTCTATTATTCATGTTCCCTGGTGGCACCTGATACCCATACCTACTCCCACCACACTAATGTCTCTAAGCTTGAACTCATCAGAAATGCACTCAAACATGCACTATGTGGCAACTCAACTTCAGGTACAGGGCTTTCTTTTCCCGCTGCTGTGTGTTCACTTCCAAACAGCACAGAGTTGACACTACAAAGTCCAATTAAAGGTCACAGGCCATCAGTCGAAAGGGTAAATAAATATTCTATTATTTCCTTGTGTGATTTTGAAAATCTAACAGCGCTGGTTTCCACAGACAGGGTGTGGAGGAAATGTCACGGGTCATGGAGGGACACTTTAAAAGCTTTGATATTTCAATCCTAACATTCAAAACACAATTGACTGCAGCTTGTTTCACTCGAATGCCACCTGATCCATATTCTTCTAACCCTAGCTTCTCCCACTGAGGCTCGGGTTACAGCAACGCTTTTGAACATGGGTTTGAAGTTTTGTTATCAGTTAGTGTGAAGTGAAAGTGTTGCGGTCTAATGAGTAGAACTGATCCTGAGCAAGAGGATAATAAGCTGTGTGAGGAGCAGTATGTACAATTAGTAATACTGTCCAAACCTTCATATATTAGCAGAGATGTTTCAAATTTAAAAAAGGAGACACACACACACACACACATACACACACACACACACACACACACACACACACACACACACAGGACATGAGCTGAGTTACTGTAAAAGAAGAAGGAAAGTAAACTTTGCTCCTCATGATCCGGTTTGATTCGGTTAATAAGTGGCTATAAACAGATCAAAGACTAAACACATCCATCCTGGATCGTGGGTCACAATATCTTCTTTGTGTTTCCATTTAGTGTGTTTGCTTTGTGTCGAAATCACTCGAGCTTGCAAGCCAGTGTGCACAAATGTTTGTATGCACACA
>OMLI01023403.1:4404-14927 GCA_900302605.1 Rondeletia loricata
CTATGGATTTGTCAGGCATACCAGGGAATATTCATATGGAAGGAGGGAGGGAGAGAGAGAGAGAGAGAGAGAGAGAGAGAGAGAGAGAGAGAGAGAGAGATGAAAACGGCCCCAGTGATTGGTCCACTGGTGACTTCCCACCAGGCTACTGGGGAGGGAGGTGACCTTGTTTGTCTTGGTGGGATTCCAGCAGCCCCCGATCTCTCTCTCTCTCTCTTTAACACACACGCGCACGCACACGCACTCGCGCACGCACACGCACACGCACACGCGCACGCACGGCACAATATGATGACTGGTACACCTGGTTGTGGATCACTCTGGACATTTGTCACGGTCCCCTTAAATACGGAAACATGAGCCAATGGGGCAGATAATAAAAAGTAAGACTTCCGCTTCTCTTCTTTCACACACTTATGAGAATCTGATACCACTGGAGCAGCACAGGCCCTCTTCCCTTCCTCTGCTCAGCACTCCATCCACAGAGAAAGACAGAAAGATAGCTAGAGAGAGAGAGAGAGAGAGGGGGGGAGAGAGAGAGAGTGCAACATAAAGAGAAAGCTAAAGAGACGGAAAAACGGTTAGTGGGTGCAGGAGAGTGCAGAACAGGAGAAGTGGGGGGATAGCAGCAGGAATGGGAAGGAGAAATACTGTTTTGGGGAGAACAGAAAAAGTGAAAAGACAGAAGTAGTTCAGACGAGAGGATAATTTAAACGAGAGAGAGAGAGAGAGAGACTGTTGGAAAGTCAGAGGAGAAAGAGAAAACAGCTGGTTTAGAGGAATGCAGTGAAGAAGGAGTAAACCCCCCTAAGACTAAGCTGCATAATTCATGTTCTGCTCCTTTTAGAAACGGCAGCTTCACCAGGACAGGGCCGTTTGACAGTAGCAATGCAGGGTGTGTGTGTGTGTGTGTGTGTGTGTGTGTGTGTGTGTGTGTGTGTGTGAGTGTGTGTGTGTGCGCTGCACTGTATTCTGCTTGTTGTGCCACGTTTGTTAGTTGTGTGCGTTCTCTGTGTGTTCTGGTTTTGACTGTGCGTGTGCATGTGTGTAAGCGCACAGATGTTCACGTGTGCATGTGTGTGTGTATGTGTGTTTAACTGGAAGTGGAGCTGCATGCCTTCACCTTGCTCTGCTCTTCACCCTCACTCTCCCTCACTGCACTCTACAAGGCCATTAGAGCTCCCTGAGGCCCAGGCTGCTCGTCTCTGTGTGTCTGCTTTCATGTGTCAGTGAGTGGACTCAAATGTGTGTGTGCGCGCGTGTGTGTGTGTGTGTGTGTGTCTTATAACCTCACAAATCGTGGGTTTCTACATGGTAAAGTTGTACTGTATGCTTTTCAAGCCAGTGTGTGTGTGGGTGTACAGGCACTATGTGTGCATGTGTACGTTCATGCTTTTGCTTTCATTGTCAGAATGTGTACACAGACATTTTTCTCTCTTTCTGTGTGTTTTTGTGTGTGTGTGTGTGTGTGTGTGTGTGTGTGTGTGTGTGTGTGTGTGTGTGTGTGTGTGTAAAGGCCTATGACCCCCTGTGCGAGAGGGACTATCCCAGCTGCCTTTGTATACAGTGTGCGCAACTGCAAACAAGCTTCAGTAGGGTTGCGTGGAAGCTCAGCAGGCAGCGTTGGTCTGATCAAAAGATCCACGAGGATCTCTGAAATACACAGCTCTGGCTTTACCACTGTTGACTGCCGGATTAGCATGCAGAGAACAAACATCGCCATACAAATAGATGGATGAAAAACGTTCTTAAGAAGGTTGGGCGCTCCCACCCACCCACAACCGATATGTTAAAATGTGACAATGTCGTTACAGAGAGAAGAGCGTGAGGGAGAGCGAGAGAGAGAGAGACGGAGAGAGAGATAACTAGAATGTTTCTAATCACACACAGTACACTGATCCAAATAATGTCCGCTCACCCACACAGCACCCCATACTACACACATGGTAGTGAAATCTATTTGCGCTGTATGGTCTCCACCTCTACTGTAAGTGAAACACAAATGGTGTTAAATCATGAAGGAGTGAAAGGAAGGTCAATGCTAAACCCCCAGAGGAGGCCTTCTCTTTGGGTTCACAGTCTGCGGTACCCTGCCTGTGTTAGCAGCGGTAACTCACTGGAGAGGCTTGCTATTACTTTCACTGAAAACAAGTAGAATATCATTTATATTTTACACTCATCATTTACCATGTCTTGTCCTTTTCCAGCACAGCGAGGGGTTGATGGGCGGAGAAATATAGGATGTCGAGATGCCTCTGTCTTCTAAACGTCTTTAAGATTGAACTCGTCTCTATAGTCACATCCACAGCACCTGACAGCCTGCAATCATATCGTTCTATATTGAAATATGTATTTTGAAGGTTGTTTGGGTTTTAATATTATCAGTGTCACTTGATGAGAGGGTGTTTGTCCAAATTTGCTCCTATTACCCTGGATTAGGGGTTGTATGCTTTCATTGGGCTGGGCCTTTGAGGTACGATCTTAACATGGATTATAGGATATTTACCACTGTTGCCCTCTAACCTCTGTAACATCCCTACCTTCTTTCATGCTGAAATGAGGGCAAGAGAGGTCATGGGAGAACACAGGGCAGCACTCCTCTGGGTGAGTATGCAACACCCATAAAAATCAACTGAAGTCCACAAGCAGCTTTTTGATTCGCACTAATTGTGAAACGGTTAAACATTCCATGTGTGTTTCCCTCCTGCGCCCGAGTTGAGCCGCCGTACAGCCGCAGTCTTCCACCGGCTTCCACCGGCCTCAGATGAGGCTCGTCAATTAGAGCACAGGCCGAAGCGCGGCATGTTAATTCGCGGTAAAATATTCCTCCTCCAGCACTAATTAGGTGCTAGCTGTGGCCGAGGAGCGCTGTTCGGCAAGCGAGAGCAGCCTGTGCAGCACAGCACTCCCCCGGTATCGTTTGGCTGACCAAAGCAGCCGCGATAACGGGGAATTATTTTAATTAACCGGTGCCGCCTTCTGCAGCTAATGAGCCTAGTTAAAATGAACCCGACATCTTGCTGCAGTTCCCGACTCCAGAACCATGGATCATATACTTAAAAAACTAAATGTGTGGATAAATTAATTAAAAGGTGAATAAATAAGAAGAATACGTGCATACATAATAAAATATTTTGAATAAGCTATGCAGAACAGCCTCACTCACACTGCTGCTTGTACAGATTGGTATGTCTGATGCCTACATGCCAAGGCCTCAGAGTGTCAGTGTGAAACTGAATGTGTGTGTGTGTGTGTGTGTGTGTGTGCATGTGTTTGATTGTGTGTGTGAGTGAGAGAAAGAGCAAAAGAGTTGGGGATGATGGCCATGCCATGCAGAGAATGGCCGTGTATTGTGTGGAGAAGACGATACCCTCTCCCTCCAGGAATCTTTTTGTCCTGATTTTAAAAAAATAGAATGATGAATTTCCCGTGTGAATGTGGGAGAGGGACACTTTTTTCTTCTCTCTCCTTCTGGTTGAGTCAGAGTGAGAAAAGAGGAGGCTTTGAAACTCTGCCCAGTCTTCTGCACAGAGCAGCAGAGGAGGGGAAAAAAGAGTTGGCCCTCACCATGGTTATTACTCTTCAGTTGTGTAACAGTGACATTTGCCCCAGTCTGAAACACATTCATCTCTACCTCCCAGCCACCTGCATCCTCACCACAAAACTGCTGGCTACGGATATCTCGTCTTTATCTACAAAAATATCCCAGTCACAGTCACACACAGGTGACACTCTTTTTAATACCGGTAATCTACTGCATATGGATCGGGTAGCTACGGTCAGCAGAGACATTAGTAAGGCTGCGGAGCCTCACTAGCAACAGCACAGACCCACAGTATCACACCGTTACAGTGTGTTTTTCACTGTGTGCATTCAGTGAGGTGACAGTATGCGTGTAAATGGTGTGTCACTGTAATTCAGTATGGCTGTGGATGAGGCCTTGGCGTTCTAGTAGGTGACACAGACCAGGACACATATGCAGAGTTTGGGGGGGGGGCGAGGCACTGCCCCCCCTAGTGGCCGAGACTGGAATACAATTGTTGCCTGACCTTAAAGGGCCTATATGTAAATTGTTACTCTTACTGACACCGGTGGCCGTTAGGGGAACTGCAGTCAGTCTCTTACACGCGCTCCTGGCTCGTGCGTGCGTGTCCGTGTGTGTGTGTGTGTGAGAGGCAGGCTCGGGAACGCGCATAACGTCACATCCATTACATCTCGGCCCGAGTCCTCCCCATTCCTGCTCATACAGAGACTGAACGGCTGAACAGAGAGAGACGCGGCTGATCTCATTCGTTCTCATTAGTTATGGAGAATTCACTCATTGGCAATAAAAAACGCTTAATGAATGTTAATTTCGGCTGAAAATTTACATATAGTTCCTTTAAATTGCTTTATTTTCAATTTAACACATGAATAAAAAGAACGAAGTGTGTCATGTTTCTCATTTTCTATTTAAGGCAGTAAAAGTGTAATTATTGTAATAAAAAAAAAGTTTGACTTAGGCTATATTTTTGCTTTTCCTTTAACTAGTGGCTCACACGAAGCAGCTATGTTCTCGCGAGCGTCTAGAGCGAGGTTAGTTTCCCAGTCAGTCAGTCACGTCCTAGCACTGAACCTGAAAACAGCATTATTATAGCTAATTGACATTATGGATATTCGTCGATTTTTTACAAAAACTCCAACGTCGTCGGCTACAGCTGAAGAAGCTGTAACCTCTCCTGCTTCAGAGACAAGCGATTCTCCTGAGAAAGCTAAGGAAAATTCTGCTAGCTCTAGCGACCCTACTGCTGCTGCTGCCTCTATGACTACACCTGCTGCCGGACCCCAGACAAGAGCATTCGGAGACATGACTTGGGGAAAAATACATTGGCCCGAAACGGCCCGAGCTTACTAGTTTCCCTAAACACCTCATTGGAAACATTCATCGTGCATTCTCTGTTTTCTACTATTCAAAGTACCCATGGCTGGAGTATTCCAACCACCTCAAAACGGAAAAGAATCTCGCGACCACCGCTGCTGCTTGCACAATACGCAGTGGCGTCCACACTTGGACAGCGAGATGAGAACGAGGAGATGCACAGGGAGTCAGAGGCTCAGACATTTAAATGCCATCGTGTATTTCCCTGTCTTGGCCACTATGCTGGCAGAACTGGACAGGTGATTTTCAAACGAAGCTATGGCCCTAAGTGTGGCGTGTGACGCTGTGATGAACTGTGACAAATAAGGGCATTGGCAAACTTCTGAAAACATATGCAAGCCTTAAGATCCACTCTCAGCTTGTGACAGCTGAAATGGACCTTTTAAAGTGTGCAATCACATCGCCGATCACCCTCGAGAAGCTTAAAGAGGAAGTGCGCAAGGACAGCCATGCAAACTTTTTCCGACTACTACAGCTGGCACTCACCCTGCCCATCGGCTCTTCAGCATCAGAAAGAAGCTTCTCGGTTATGAGGAGAATAAGAAACTGGCTCAGATCTTCACTGGCTCAGGAGAGATTCTCTGATCTTGCTCTGCTGCACATAGAGAACGAACTGACTTCAACGCTGTCTGAAGAGAAGATAATGGACATCTATGGCAGTCGGAAAAAGAGGCGGCTTCTACTGCACTAGGTTGGCTGGTTTTTTTTCTTGTAAATGTAGCGGTGAGCATTTGCCATACCCATGCAATATAAACATGCCGTTAGTTATCTATTGTTTAATATCAGTGCAAACGAATGTAATGTCTTTAAAACGTTGATACATTCAGTGTTTTGCCTATCCATATAGGCCTACTTGTGTCTGCATGTGCAAAAAAAAAAAAGGTGCCCCCCCCTAGCACAAATGTCAAACTCCGCCTATGCCAGGACAGTGTCACGCTGACAAGGTAATCACCACCAGGATCCAAGCGCGGTGAACTAACACACTGAGCACACACAGGTTAGCTAACAGAAAGAGCTAACGGCTCTGAGCTAACCTGCGTCCCCCTTAGACAACCTGCAATCTCCTCTCACACACATTCCGGTTATGTAACCCCAAATCAGGCCTGTGCAGGGGCTCTCATTACCTTTATCTGGGCGCTGAACTTTAAATTAGTCAACACTGCACATTCCGTTCCTCTGATGTGCAATACTGTACTTCATCTGCACATCACACATCATACTATCATACTTAGCCTCTCATCTAAAAGCACGCTAGGCCAGCAGCGGCAGTAGTCAAGGTCATTTGATGAGAGCTGGAGGTGGATGTGATGTGAATTCACTCACCAGATTGATTCCTCCTGTACGTCCTAATGATCAAACCCTGGCGGATTTAGAGGATAGTCGAGCCCCTTAATGAGAGTGTGGAGGATACTGGTGTACAGGGAAATGAGATACTGTAGGTACACGCAGTTACAGTAGAGAGGGCCGAATCAGAGACCGTTTCTCTGTTTTAACTGCAGATCATGTTCAGAGAGAGAGAGAGTGATATAAAGCTTGCAGTGGAATGTCTATCTCACAGCTTGCTGTTTTTTAAGATGTTCTCTAAATGACTGAATATGTTGCATAAGCAATTTTCAATATGAAAGGTTATTGCAAGGAATTCCCACATATTTAAAATGACACTTTATGAGAAATGTGGGTATATCAATGGAACATGGAATACAAAAAAACAAAAACATACATAATATATATAAATAAACATACAATAGCAATATAATAATAATAATAATAATAATAATAATAATAATAATAACAACAACATGAAATAATACATTAAAGACTAAAAGCTAAGGACAAGGGTCTTTTAAGTCACTTATACAATTTATATTGCCTATTTTATTATTCTGTAAGCCTAACTGTCTTTAAGAAAGGTGCTATAGAATAAAGTTAAATTTGTTAATGTTATTGGAAATAGAAAAGTGATGAATGGAGACGTGGAACTGTTAGAAGAGTGGGATGGAGAGTGGAACAGAAAGAGAGAAAAGAATGGAAGTCCAGAGTAATGGAGTGACAAAGAAATCAATCTCCCCCAAAAAATGGGGGCAATGAGATTGAGGTCTGTGGTATTTCCTAGGTCGGCACCCCCATAAATCAGGCTCCTCTGGATATGTGGACGCAAGGGGACAGGTTTCTAGGAAACTCATTTTGGATTTAAACACGTCTTGGCTCACAATGATTGAGCAAGTGGACGCGTATGTGTGACAGTACAACACTGCACTAATGAGATCCCAAACCAGCACCAAGCAACGCTGGAATTAGTGCCTTTAACACCCCCATCCTTCTCCTCCCAGCAGCCCCCTATTCCCTAATTCTCCCAACCCTTCTACTGGCTTTATTAAAAACTGGACACGAGGCACAGTTGAAAAATGAGCTGAACTCAATCTCAGCTTTGATGGACGTAGTCTGGGTAGTGTGCTCTGGAGGAGAGAAGGGAAATGACCTATGAAATACAGCCTTGTCTTTAAATACAATGCAGCCCTTGTTACACACATGTAGACTTAGAGTGTGGGTCTGCACACACACACACACACACACACACACACACACACACACACACGAACAGTATTTGATGTAAGAGAGGGAAGAGGACAGGGTGCTGTTATAACACCAAGTAAGTCTTCACTATAGACAAAGCCTGAGCAGCGATGAATGTTGTGATCCACCACAATACAACAGTGGAAACAGGTAGCCACACACAAAATAATGACGGAGTTACAAACATGATACATTTTAAATAAGGTAAATGAACACATAGTCTATTGTTGGCTGCAGCCAGCTCACACAGTGGGCCTACCAGATGACAGCGCTGTAGAGACGTAAAGCAAACACTGTGCCGAAAGGGCTCCTGCTGCCTCCGACTAGTTTTAATGAGGAATTAGCAGTAAAAGATAAATAAACTTTGATTTTACCATTCACTCTCGTCTGCTGCGCTCCTCATCCCCCCTGCCCATCAAAGACCCGAGCAGATCTGACTGATGTGAGCTTTCTTCAGTCATAGCCAGAGCTGTGAAATCTCATTGGCTTGTTGCACCTCATGCTTTACTCTGTTCGTATTGATTTCGTTTTTTAAAAGGGGTTACAATGCTTTCCGTGTTTGACTGACCGACTTATTAGTTGTGGCTCGCAGAACAGCAGGGAGTATGTGTTCCTTGTCATTAAGGTGCTTTTCCCGGTCGTTAGCAGTAGAGCATGTACTGCAGCACAAGGGGGACTGGTGCATATACATACAGAGACACACAGAGATACACATGAATAAGCGTGGGTGGGTCACCACCGACTTCTACCCGTGGCCTCGCTCCACAGATGATTAAAGCCAGTGGTGACAGAAAGAAACATGCGCGTGTGTGTGTACACGCACAAAAAACACACACAGAGGAAGATCACAACTGCACACTGGCGCCGAAACACACAGAGGTGAGTCAACAGCTTTTGATCAGCTTTCAGGACAAAGCCTGTCCACAAAAAAAGCATCGGAAACAGTGGTGGCGACAGAATATGGTCCGCTGCTCAGTGACATAGATAGATCATGGGCGCTCTGCCACAAACTGTACAACATATTGAATGAAATTATTAAATTAAAATCTAAAGCTGCTCTCTCCCTATCTTTCTCTCTCATTAGTTTGGCACATTATCTTCCCTGCACCCCTTAGAGCCAAAGAAGGGAAGAGAGAGCCTGCGGCAAAGTGACCTTCTGGGGATCGGGGGGAGGCCAGGGGAATTCTCTGACACCACTGATCTCCACCAACTTCAGTCTAAGCTCAGACAAAAAACTCTGATCTGATGCAGCCATCGGTGATTGACGGGGGAGATGGAGTGAATTCTAAGTGCGGATCTATGCAAGGGAAATCATTCGACTACAGCCTGTCATGTCTGGTGATGGCTGTTGGCAATTTAACCCTTGAAGAAATGTCATGAAGAGGTCTGAGGTGAAGAGAGATCTTACATTTGATTTGATTAAAGAGAGAGGATGCACACAGGAGAGCTCAGCTTCTAGTTCCTAGTAGAATTAACTTGATTCATTAACTCTTGAAAGCCTCATGTAGAAAAGTAAAGTACGAGATTTATTGACCTCAAGGCTCAATTCTTGGAGAAGTAGTGGGGGGCAGCATAATTAAAGGTTACTGTTTGGGTTTTTCTTCATTCTCACCACTGCAGCTATATCAAATTATGTGGCCATAGCTCTCGGCGACACTTGAGAGACCTCCAGTGCCCCAGCATCACCGCTAGATCCTGTGACTGTCAGCGCTTCTGCACAAGGCTCTGCTCAGCATGTCATATAACCTCCAGTTTACACATTCTGTTAATGCACTCTCACACACAGACAGACAGACAGACAGACAGACAGACAGACAGACAGACAGACAGACAGACAGACAATGTGAATTTAGCTTGTGTAATTGTTTCACATGTTGTCAATAAACATGAAATATATTGTAGGCACATGGAGTAACATTATGAATATGACTTGGAATTAGACTGCATGCATTCCATCACTGTGCTTTTAAGCTAACTAGCTTTTCAAAGTGACATACCGGTACTCTAAAGTAGTGTAAGCCTATATTTAGCCCAAGGTTTGCTAGCCATGTTCTGGAGAGGGGCAGCCTTGACGTTACAGTGTTAAAGGGGAAATAAGTAAGAATTCTACTGTCCCATAGCTCAAAATGACCATAATATCTCTGTGGGGGGTTGATAAGGTGGCGGATCAATACCAGGTGCTGAGATTTCTGACTTTCAAAGCTCACTGCCTTAGTACTCTGTTTCGGAACAAAACAAATATATAAGAAGCTTAATAGAAATAAGGAAATAACCACAAGATAGACCATAAAATCAGACACATACATAAAAGAAATACCGACAATAAAATCAGAGGCAAGTTAACATGAAAAGGTGAGTTCTGAGACAAATGCACAGACCCCTTTAGATTTAAGTTTGGACCGGGGGACAGCCAGAAACCCTCGGTCTGAAGTCCTAAGCAACCTTGCAGCTTTGTGTGAGGTCAACAATTCACAAATATACGATGGGGCCAGGCTGTGGCCAGTGCAGTGAAGACAATATAGGAGTGATTGCATTTTGTACTAGTTGTAATCCGCCTCTGGTGGCTTGACTGAGGCATGTGAACTGGGAATTACAATAATCAAAATGGGAGGACTTGACTTGATGTTGGGGATCAGAGGACTGAGGCGCTCTTGGATTATACCAGTTTTATGACAGGGGCCTATGACAAGAACCTCAAGTTTTATCAGAATTCAGTTAAAGGCTGGCGCACACTAGAGGATTTTCAAATCTTAACCGATTCTAAAAACGTGGGAGACCACAGACATAACGATAGATTTAACAGATTTTTTGTATTTTAATCGTAAGAACGCACCCACCAGACGATTCAGTCAAGACGCAGGACCACACACTCGTTATACAAACGATTTCATAGTGGAGATTCCAGGGACTTGGGATCTCGCAGAAACTCGCGTGATCAAACGTGACTTCAGAGCAAAACAAACGACCGTCGTCGTCAGCTGGTTGCACTTGTGTGTGCAATGTTTTGCACCGAGAAACAAGCGGTGGGGGG
>OMLI01023410.1:0-20697 GCA_900302605.1 Rondeletia loricata
ACTGGAAGACTTTGGATTTGAAGAATGGCTTTGTGCAGCAACCCAGCTCCATAATGATCAAAGGCAGAAGCGTCTTCCATCATTTGTAATTTGAGCGTTGCATAGGTGGGGAGCTCTCAAACACACACACACACACACACACACACACACACACACACACACACACACACACACACACACACACACACACACACACACACACACACACACACACACACACACACACACACACACACACACACACACACACACACACACACACACACACACACACTCACTCTGCCTGTAATAGAGTAATCTCATTATTGTAGCACCACTTGGGCAAAAATGTTGGAAGCATATTCCCTTGGTCTCTCTAATGTGAGAGCAGATATAGGATTAGAGGCTAAGAGTCACAGTAACTGCACTCAAGGGGCTCTTAATACATTTTCCCACTTGCCTGAATTGTTCATCTGTGCTCTTTGTTGAAGAGCGAGTCTTCAAGGAGTCAGGTTGCCAAAAGTGGCATAACCCATTGATGGTGGTTTTGAAATGCTTGGCTTATTTATGAAAAATACTACCATTGTCCTTAGAAAAGTCTGATTTGAAAGCAGAAATGACACAGCTTGAGATAGTTGTACTCTAACACATATACCACCATATATACGGTACCACCACATACTACTGTATGCAGTAATTATTTCAGTATATGTGGTGATGTAAAATTAGGGTTTGAATTTTTTATTCATTTAAAAATATATTTAAAACAAATTGAATGAGTTTAATATGTTTACAGGTCGGAAAATATACTAATAGGTACTATCAAATTATGTAGACTATCACACAAAATACAGAAATATGTTTCCTTGCATATCAGTGCACATGAAATCCTTTCATATTTTCGTTTCTTCTTTTCATTTGCTATTCTTTATTTGCATGAATGCTCTCTTTGCTTTATCTGTTGTTTTTAACTCATGTCTATTTTTCTTTCTCTGCATCATTTTTCCACTGCTTCCTGCATGGCACTTCTGTTGTTTTACATAAATCCAGGCGATCAAACAGAAAGGGTGGGATCAGAATAATCCCTGTTGACTCAGGTATGGGTGTGGAGGACTGGGAGAGTGAATATAAAGTGCCCGACTCATGTGTCCTGGACGATTACTTGGATGCTGAGCAGAAGACGTGGGAGGAAGAAGACAAAAGCATAATCTACTGCATCAGCGACAGCCCTAGTGAGTCCAAAGGCAGCAGGTTCTATCAGACAGTAGAATGTGGTGCACTGTCCCCTGAGGATACAGAGGAGATGGATTGCACTGGCGGCCCCCACAGAAAGAGGCATGGCTTTGGCAGTGGAGAGGTACGTTTAGTTTATAAGGAAGCGGGCAGCTTTGAGGATGAATTGTCCCCTCCTGAAATTGATATAATTCCATCGGTCAAACAGCTACAACAGCAGACAGACAGAGAAGGGCTACTGTACAAGACTAGATTGTGGGCCAAAACTGCATTAGAGGATACACTTGAGAGCTACGCAGCCTTTCGAGAGGAGGAGGCAGCTAGGGAAGAGGCTGCAAGGATCAGGGCCAGGAGTGAGTATGGCTCAAATGGTTCAGATGAGATGCAGTATTCCTTTGGATCTGAGGAGGAGCTAGATGACCTGACATTCATCGAAGGGGATGTCACTTATGAATATGAAAGTTACTACTATCCTGGCAAGCATATTTCCCCCCATGGAGGACAAGGCTATTTGAGCAAAGGGAGAGCAGGCCGTGGACAAGATCCTATGGTGTCTCCTGTGGAGGAGCCAAGTGATGAATACGTAGATGCAATGGATGAACTTCAGAACTTAGTTCACTCAGTGTCTGAGTACCTGGCTGTAAAAGAGGAGGAGATCAACAACTATGAATCAATGCCTAAACCAATTAGGAGAAAACTCCCAGCATTGCCAACTGATGCCAAAGCGGTACAAGCGGAGGACAGTAAGAGCAATGAGGCAAAAGCAGATGAAGTTAAGGAGGACACTGGTGTTGAGCAGGGCATAGCTGGAGTAAAGAATGCCATGAGCTTGTTATTCAGCACTATCACAGGTTCCAAGCCCAGCACTGAGGCTACTGAGGCCTCTGGCACAACTCCATCCAGTTCCCCTGGACCACCACAAACAGACTCTGGCATTTCAAAACTGCTCTCCTTTATCCCTAAGCCTGGTACTGAAGCCACAGAAACCTCTGGTACTACTGTGACAGATCCATCTACCTCCCAAGCTCCACCACAAGCTGAGTCGGGAATTTCAAAGCTGCTTTCATTCATTCCCAAAAGTGGTGGTACTACACCCCCAGTAGCCATAGTTCCGCCTGCCTCTCAAGAGCCCACAACAGAAAAGAAGTTTTCCCTTCAGTCTCTTTTGCCTTTTCAACCCTCTGAATCCAGTCGGACAGCTGAAGGTGATCAAGGGTCGGCACAAGTTGGGGCTGAGGCACAAGGCAGTGCGTCCACTGCTAACCAACCGGCATCTGTGGTTGACTCCATGTTAGGAAGGCTTAGTCCTATGAGGCTTTTTTCCAGTGCACCAACCTCCAGAGAGCAATCACCTCAGCCATCAGAACAAAGAAGTGCATCAGCTGCAAGCAATGAATCCAGGCAAGGATCCATAGACAGAGCCAAGAGTCCTAAGAGGGATGGCTCACAAACAGAACGACAGTCATCAGGTGAGAAGAGACCAGGTTCAAGAAGTGGATCAGTTGATCTTTTACCAGATACAGGAAGTGGATCAATTGAGCTTTTGCCAGATACAGGAAGTGGATCAGTGGAGCTTCTTCCAGAAACTGAGTCATCTGGTGAGCTGCCGGATATTCAGCAAAGAAGAACTTCTGCAATTTCTGAACCAAAACCTGAAGGCAGTGCAGAGGACACAGGATTCTTCAGTCCTTTTAAGAAATCTCTCTCTACCCTCATATCAACAGCTCCTCCTGAGAACCCCTTAAAGACTGACACCAAGCCTGCAGAGGAGTCATTTTTAGGCAGCAAACTGAAAATCCCATTTTTCTCCTCTGAAAATATATCCATTCCACAGCCACCCAAAGCAGAAGGAGGCATGCTCTCAGGGATTCTTAAGTTTGCCTCCGGTGAAGATGCCAATGCCCCAAAAACAAGTGCACCCCCCAGCCCTGCAAGAACTCCCTCTCCGAGCCGTGCTGCACTTCTTGAAAGTGTACCAAAAGGGAACACAGAAACTGGCTGGTTTTCTAACCTCTTCAAGGTAGCCCCAAGCGAACCTGCTAAAGAACCTACAAAGCCACAAATGACCCCCACTGTCATGTTGACCAAGCCTAGTGGTCAAACAGAGCTGCACACTGAACAAATGGTCCCTGAAAAAATAGATGGTACTGATTGTGGATTAGAACAAGTGTCTCAAGAGCAAACATTGTCTGAGAAAGATTCCCAGTGCAAGATAGATGCCCAATATCAGCCTGAAGTAGATTTATCTAAAGATCAAGGTGCTCCCAAGCCTCTGGAACAAGCTGAATCCCATTCAGAACCACAAGCCCCACAGCAACCTCAAGGCATTCTCTCTGGATTGTTGAAACTAGGATCAACAGAAGCTGTGTCTACTGGCAGTAAAGCCCAGGGAGGGGCTTGTCAGCCTCAACAGGGTGGGCTGTTTTCAGGGCTGTTTTCATCAACTCCCCAATCTTCTCCCCAAGCACAACAGCGTTCTGCAGCACAACAGTCAGGAGGATTGTTGTCTGGATTTTTTAAATATGCATCTGATAGTGTTGCTGCTCCTGCAAATCAGCCACCATCAGCATCACAGGAAAGCCAAGATGGCCAAGTTCCACCTCAAAGGCAAGGCCAACCTGCTGCAGCACCAGCTGCAGCTCAACAACCCCCTGCACAACCTGGAGGACTCTTATCTGGGTTCTTGAAAATAGCCACAGACACTGTGGCTGGGCCTCAACCTCCTCAGCCCACACCAGGGTCCCAGCCAGGTATAGCTGACCAGACAGCAAAAAAGGAAGGGTCTGAACAAATCTTGATTCAAGATTCTACTCCTCCGACTCAACCAGCAGGGCTTTTGTCAGGATTGCTTAAAATAGGTTCGGCAGAAACCCCTCCACCAGATAAAGGTCAACCTGACCACCAACTGAGACAACCAGCAGCTCCAGATCAACAACCAAACCAACAGCAACAGCCTGACCAAATATGTCAAAAACAACCTCCAAACGTGGCAGCAGCAGCACCACAATCTGGTGGATTATTTGGGGGTTTGTTGAAACTCACAGAAACAACAATCCAGCCACAGCAAGGTCCTCTGGGTGCACACCCCAGTCAACAATCTCAACAACAAGGTAGCATGCTGTCTGGACTTTTTAACAAGATTGTGGAACCTACTCCTACCCCACCTCAGCCACAATCAGAACCTGGTACTCAAGAGCCTAACCAAAGGCCACCACAGCAAGCACCTCCCCAGCAAGGAGGGTTCTTCTCTGGTCTTTTTGGCATGGGGGGCCCAGACTCTGCTGCTGCAAGCCAATCCCCTCCTTCACAACAACAGCAAAAGAGTGGCCCACCAGGGAGCCGACCTAATCAGCAGCCAGGCAACAGACAAAACCTGCAAAGACAAAACCGGGTCCCTCCACAACAGCCCCCTAGTAGTCCTGGAGGGATGCTGTCTGGATTGTTCAACAAAATTGCAGATGCTGGAGCCCCACAGCCTACAGCGGGTGGTCAACCAGGGCAGCAACAGACACCAAGAGTAGGCCAAAAGACACCCCAGCAACCACCCAATCAACAGGGAGGTTTTCTCTCTGGGCTATTTTCAGCAGGACCTGCCCCTCCAGCACAGCAACAGCCAACTGGTAATCAACCAAACCAGAAGCAACCACAACAGGGTAACAGACAACCCCTGCAGAGGCAAAACCAGATACCTCCACAACCTGTTGCTTCTGGACCTGAGCCACAGCAGGGTGGACTATTGTCAGGACTTTTCAATAAGTTAGCATCTACTGACAATGCACCCCAACAGCCCACACCCCAGACTGGGCCTCAACAAGGTAATAAGCCAAATACTATTGGACAAGGTCAATCTGCAGGTCAACAGCCCCCCCAACCCAGCCAGCAAGGAGGATTATTCTCTGATCTTTTTGGTCAGACATCACCACAACAGCAGCAACAGCAAACCAAAATGCCAAGTCCTCAGCAACCAGCAGTCCAACAGCCTAGTCAAAGTGGAGGCTTGCTTTCAGGTTTTCTGAAGCTTGCATCTGGTGAAAATGAACCTCAGCTACAACAGTCACCTCAACCAACTCAGGCAGGTCAACCACCTGTCAAGCCAGGGAAAAATCCAACCCAATCTGAATCAGGGGGATTGTTATCTGGCCTGTTAAACAAAATGTCAGCCACTGAGGAACAGCCATCATCACCTGCTGGTAAGAACCCTCAATCAACACAGCAACAACAGCAGGCACGTGCAGGACAGGGGCGACCACAGATTCAGAGAGCCAAACAAGTGGAGCTGCAGTCCTCTCAGGACATGGCAGCAGACAGGGATTCAAAAGTTCCAGCACAGAAAGGTTTCCTCTCAGGCCTTTTTGGTGTTACAGTGGAGATGCCGACATCAAAGGCACAGCAGACATCAGCCTCCCAGCCTTGGAAGGAGGAACCAAAAACCAGCACAAGTAGCACGTCTCCTGGTTTGTTATCAAGCGTTTTCAAAATGGGCTCCAGTGACAGCAGCACTTCCGCTCCTGGGAAGGAAACAGAAAAAGGCCTTCTCGATCGTTTACTTCCAAAAAGTAAAGAAGATATCCTTGCAAGTACCACTACAGTCACAACTAGTTTAGTTACAGCTACACCTATTGTTGATATCCGTAAAGAACCTCCACCATCTCAAGTTTGTCAAGATCCTTCATTTTCCCCAACCCAACGTTACCTTGAGGAAATTCAACGTCTCTTGTATGGGACAGCAGAGGAGTATGGTTACCAAGATCTTTTATACAACTTTGCAGAACACGGTGTCATTCCGCCAGAGCTCTATGAGCATCAGTGTCTCATAGAAGCTCTTCTTTGGCAGCAGCTCAATGATTATGCCCTCACTGAAGCCCTTGCTACTCAAGTTCAGGAGCACTACCAGACATGCCAAGGGCACATACCTCCCACAGTTAGAGCACCCACATGGGAGAATCACGGATGGCTAAATCCTAAAGAAATGGACACCAGTCAGTTCAACATACTGTCACATCCTTGGAGGAATGCTGCCGCCCAACTTTTTGAGAGCCGAAATCGCTTTCTTGAGCCAGATGAAGATCTTGTTTTGTTTGACATGAGTCGCAGAGACAAGAAACCATGGAGCAGCTGTGACCATTTGAACGATCTTGATAGTAACAGAAAACCTTGGATTGTGGGAGGGAGTGCTCTAAATCTGTCTACAGAAAAGAGTAAGAAAAAGTTGAGCAGATGTCAGTCTCTTACTGAATGCAGCATGCAGGAATTGACCCAAGTAGTTGATAAAAGTGGTCTTGGTAGTGCTGTAACAGATAAAAAAGAGTTTGATTTAAAATCAGCTACAGAGTTTTTAAAACAACTTGCCACAAAAAAGGGCCCAATGGATTTAACACGTGGTGCTATGGATTTAAGTAGGTCTGCAGGAGTTACTGGGGATGCTGATGAGGACATGCTTTTTGAGGACTCTGAGTGGTATCAACAATGGCTTTCTCTATTGGAGCAAGGGTTGTGGTGGCCAGCTGAGGCTGGAGATTGTGGATATTATGTTTATACGGATGAAGAATTTATTTACTCCCTTTTAACTGACAGAGCTGGTAGACACCTCTATGCATGTGCTGCACCAAAGGATGTGCAAGCCTTTGGAAATATCACCGAAAATATTACTAACATTCTGAAACAAAACGAGAAAGACAAAGTGACTCTCTGTGGTTTTAAAATTCCCCTCTACAATGAGGAAGATGGCCTCTGGATTCCAGGCCAGCAACGGAGCAATTTACCACTCTTGAATGCTCCCATGGACCTCACTTCAGCCTTTAGAAAAGGTGATAAAATAATGAACATGAATTTGGAAAGTTTCTCTCAAATGTTTCAGGAATCTATATCTTCTCAAGCAGAACAGCCTGTAGACTTCACTGTGTACAAGCTTCAAAAGATCAAAGTGGAATCGGTGCAAAATGGTTATAGCTGTCATGAGGAGCCAATGGAGGCCGCTGATCTCACTTTGAAGACACTAAAAGGGGGACATGGAGGGCCATACTGGAAGAATCAGGGGATAAAAGATGTCCTCACAACCTCATCCACCACACCTGTGGTCTCTCCAAGGTCTTATTCACCACAAGTCTCTCCAAACAGACGTTCTCCAATTCCTGAAATTAGGATTGGGCATGTAGATGATACACCTGCAGACCAGTTTAAACAGAAGTCAAGCTCCATATTTTCAGCTATCGGAGGAATGGTAGGCAGGTCGTCTGATGTTGATGCAAGCAAAGCTGCTGCATCTGGCAAGCTTTCAGAGACTTCCACAGTTTCTAGAAATCTTCCTGAGACCCCATCAGCTTCTAAAATACCAGGGTCTGCACAGTCGAGAAGGAAACTCCCTGCACCACCGGCTGCTAGTAAAAAATCTTCAGCTCCTTCAATGCAGGCAGCTTCTTTTAGGAGTTTACCCACTGCATCTGCTGCAACTGTGGCCTCGCCATCCGTTTCACCCCAGAGACACCAGCTTGCAAGGCAACCATCTCAGGCTCACAACCCTACAGTCATACCACAGGCAAACAAGACCTCAATCACAGGAATGTGTGAAATCAACAAAGCCGGCTGTACTTCAACAGCGGACCAAAGATCTTCCTCACCTCAACGGCAGCCACAGGGTTCATTTCAGGACCCTACACCACAGTTACATATACTGAATGACCCCTCAATGACATATAATAAAGTCTACCTTTACCACAGAAATGAGCACTGTAGCACTCCTATAGACACTCAGCTGGGCAATAGAGCCCTAGATTTCTCTGACGCTGTAAATAAAGACAAAAAGATAAAACAAAAAAACGCAATAGATGCCAAGGTTGAATCTACACATAAAGAGAAAGATCAAGTTGTTGATTTTACAAAGTATAAATTGAAGAGATTCAAAGAGAAAAAGCAGGAGGAGGAGGCTGAGCCAAATATGGATTTGACTGACAAGACCACACTTGGAGCTGTAGATCTTACTAAACAGATTGAGGAGGATGAAGTTGAATGGACACATTTAGAATATACTGTTGTGGGCACATCACTGGAAAGTCCAAGTGTTTCACTTCTGAGAGCAGTTTCTCCTCAGACCAACTATAAGCCAGATGACCAACACAGCACAACAGTGAGACGATCACCCAGTCCAGAGATTAGGGTTGACCATACCTCTTCTACAATACATAGCCAGACACCACCCTTATCCCACAGGACTTCTCTATCAGTTCAGATTAACCAATCTGACGTAGCAGCCTCTGTCAAGGGTGCAATTGACATGTCCCCCAAACCATCTCCTGCATCCTCTGATAAGTCATCAGAGAGTTCTAACACAAATGTAATGTTATCAGCAACAAGAAGATCTTCAATTAATTACTTTTCCAAAATAGGGTCTAATCTCCATGGAGCTCTTGAACAATCTGCAAGATCTGAATCTCAGAGACGACAGCTACAGCATTCCCCAAGCCAGTCTGTACCTGCCTCACCACTGGTAAGCCCTGTTATGAGACAGCAGGTAGAGCCTCAGGGGCAGCATTTGAATTCCCCATCCAATGTTCATATGCAGATGCAGCACAGCCAACCTGTGCCTTGCTCATCAACAGTAAGGCCTGCTATTAGACAGCAGATTCTTGTTGATAGTAAGAAGGCAATTTTTGTTCAGGCACCATCTCCTTCCAACCAGTCTAGTGGATATGCTCAGCCATATCAGGATGCCACTGCACCAGCAAACTCGATTAAAGCTACAGTTGATATGTCTGCCAAGACACCATCCCAGCAAACCATGACACCATCAGAGAATGTTGTTAGTGAGGCATTGTCATTGACAAAGAGAAAACCATTATCTTCTGAGGAGGCAAACAAAAGGCCTAGTCGTCATGGATCAATTGATCTGTCATGTAGAGCTGAACCATCAGAACTTCATGGACAAACAACAGAGCATGTTGATTCTCTATCTGTTGAGGATCATCATTCTCAAACTATTAGTGGTGCTCAGATAAAAAGCCCTGTTAAGAGAGTGCAGATGCCAATTGATAGTAGCAGGGCAGCGTTGCCAAGAGAACCATCTCCTTTAGGTCAGTCTATTAAATCCATGGCAACTTCTAAACCCCCCCAGCAAGCCACAGCACCAGCCAATACAATCAAGGCCACACTAGATATGTCTTCTAAATCTGCCAAATTGAAAGAGGTGGCTCCCGAAATAGCAAAAGACACTCTTTCTGAAGCTATACCGCTAATGAAGGGCAAGCCAAGTGCTCGTGAACTTGCAAGGACAAATTATGTTGGTGTTCCACTAGTTGTGGATATCCCTTCTGAAGAGCCCCTTAATGGCTTGAAGACCAGTACTCCTACAAATGCACAGCAGGGTTTTGGCAATAAGACCCAACGCCAGTCAGACCCTACTCTATACCAACAAACATCTCTGCAGAGCACAACTGGTGCCCTTGCTCAGACAAATCAGTCACCCGCCATTCAAGCATATCAGACATTATCCGCCCCAGCAAAATCTGTCACAGCAGCAGCACTGGATATGTCACCCAAGCCATCCCAAACCACACCGGAAACGACATCACCAGAAACAGAGTCTACTCAAAGTGAAGCAGTATCACTCGTGAATAAGCCAACAGCACGAGCAGTTGCCAGAAAATATTCTATTGGTGTTCCCCTGGTAGTTGAACCAGCACAAGAACAGACATGCCAGAAACAGCCTCAAGACATGATCCCTGTACAAACCCAGCAAACCCTGGATAGAACCAAAGCCCCAAGTCCTGTTGTGCATCAGCCACTTCCTAGCTGTATTCCAGTGCTGTGCTCCAGTGTAAGTGAGTCCAGGGGTGTGTCACAGTCCACCACTCAGCCTTATCCACTAGCCTCAGCTCCAGCAAACTCTGTTAAAGGTACATTAGATATGTCCACAAAGGCATCTAAATCAGATACAGTGCCAAACTCTTCAGATCCAGTGTCACTGGTAAGGGCAAGGCCATCGACCTTTGCATGTGCTCGAAGAGACTCTGTTGGTGTTCCACTGATTGTGGAATCACCTTCCTTCCAAGAACAACCTAAAAGGCAACAGACACTTGTAGGAAATCAGGAACAGATGCAACAAGGGCTTGTGAACAGTGGCTCTCTAGGAGTGAATTCTGTCCAAGACCACCAAACACATCAAACAGCATCAGCACCAGCCAACTCCATCAAAGGCTTTTTGGACATGTCTCCAAAACCACAGCAGAAACCAACTGAAACAACTGCTGAGCTCTTGCCAACTGGAGCTGTGCCACTGGTTAGAAACAGGTCGAGTATAACAAGGAATGGTTCTGTTGGTGTACCACTGATAGTGGAGCCATCTTCACATCAACAAAAGCTTCAAGTGCGAAGTATGAAGCAGCCACTCCACTCAGTCCAAAACCTAAAACAAGGAAGACCAGTCATGAGTGGAGTCAACACAACTGAGACACTGCATCAGCAGATACCTACCTACCATAGAAATGGGGTCTTTTCAGTTTCAAGTAACATATACAAGGACACTCAGCCACACAATAAACCCATCAACTTCTCTCCAAAAGAGAGCACAAATGCACCCCATATTTCAAGTCATAACATTGAACCACAAGATAGACAGCCTATGGATTTCACCAATTTTAAGGCCAAGAAAGAAATGCTTGAAAGATTGCAAACTGGAAGACCATTGGGAAAGAAAACGCTCCCGGGTATTGTTGACCTAACTCTGGATGTTCAAAACAAAATAATCACTATCAAAGGTAATCAAGGTGTTAAGGATCTTTCCTCTCCACGTGTGACTTCTCTCTCACAAAGTAATCTTTATCATCAGCAACAGTATATACCTCTAGCCACTCATACAGAGGTCAGAGAAGATGTCTCAATTTCTCAGACTCAGAAACCATTACAATGCAGGGAAGCCTCCACTGCCAGACAGACCAGTGTCCAACCTGGCATGCAATGCAGAGGGCAGTCAGAGACATTGACAGAACTGAACTTTTCAACTGTGAGTACTTCCATTCCTGCTTCAGTGCCTATTCAAAGGAAGATACAGCCTCCTCAACCTTTTGCTTCTCAGGCTATACAGGGCAGAAGATCTATTGATTTCTCACTAGACAGTGCTGGTTCACATGTTGAGTCCAAAAAACCCGAACATTTGCCTCCAAAGCCACCTCAGCTACAAACACAGCATTCAATCTCACAGCAGCTATACCAGCAACCTGGTGTGAGAGTTGACAGGACCGCAGCCAACAGTAGACCTCAGCCAATGGTTCCAATGTTGCAAAGACAAGATACAAGTGTCCAACGTGACATGGCCCCTAGACCCAAAATTCTCATCAAACAACCAACAGTGGGCAGCTTTGGGAGCTTTGAAGAAAGCCCATCGGAAAGTGGAACAATGACAAGTCATGGGCAGTCATTGCCTCCTTCCACTACTCAGCAACTGTATGATAGATCCCAAATTGTTCCTACCCCACAGTCTTCGAATGTACAGACATTGCCTTCTCCCATTATTCAGCAAGTATATGATGATAAATCCAGAGTTCATCCTCCTCCACAGTCTTTGAATGCACAGCCAATGCAGAGCAGTGCAACTACAGTCTATAATAACACAAAGGAAACTGCTGAAGTGACATTACAGTGTGGACCAAGTCAGTGCCCTGTTACTGTGCAGCAACAGTCCACACCGACTGTACCCTTAAGTACTGTAGCTTCAGTCCAAGGCATGTCAGAGATAAGTGCACTCATATTGCAACCCAGCACACAACATGATCCAACACCAGTAAGAAATGAATCTCTGGACCAGAGCTTCAGAGTTGAAATGCCAAGCCCACAGATACCTCCAATTCAAACACCAGTAGGATCTCCTTCTGTTAAGGGTTTAGGTTCACAGCCCTCTGTCATGACAAAACCAACTGTGATCATGCCCCAACACACTCAGAGTCTATCTACATCTGTGGATTACAAGACACATGTTACTCTGACACAGACTCCTGCTGTTGCCCATGTTGCAGTTACCACTGTTAAGGAAATAGCATCTGCATTTAGTGCATCTTCCACCCACAGAACTATTGGACACATAATAGTCCCAGCAACTCCTTCTGTTGTTGAAATGCAAGGGGAAATTGCTATAAGCCCACAAACCATAACGCCTGTAGTGTCAACTTCACTGCATTTCCCTCCATCACCTGTTCAGGACCAACCAGACTCTGCTTATAAATTACTAGATCGAGTTTCTGATGTGTCACAAAGCCATGTTATATCTCCAACCACAGATAAATCAGTCACTTGCTTCATTTCTGCACCCAGTGAATCTAGCCCAATGACGGATACAATAGCTGGAGCTATACTAGTTGCTTCCTCACCATCAGAATTGTCTAAGGATCTCTCTGTAGCCTTGCAGACAGAGTCTGTTCCAGTGGCATCTCTAATTAGTAAATCACGAGATAAAGAAATAGGGTCAATTTTAAGTGGTGTCAGCCCTCAAACATCTCCAAGGACATCACCTGTGGTATCTTCCTCCAGCAACTCTCCAACCCGAGCTTTTCATTCTATGTCTATTTCTCAAGGCTCTCAGCTACCACAGGCAACACTAATTGCAAGCCCAACCAGTGAGACACCAGGGAGAGAATTGCCCTCCTATGTGACTTCACCAGCTGCATCCCCAATGGTATCCCCTATTAAAGAATTAGCTAGCTCACAGACACTCTTTGGGATATCAAGCCCTCAAATTTCTATTGAACAGACACCTACAACCTGTCCAACTATTGAGATGCCACCTGAAGAAATTCTTAGTAGGTCCAGTTCAGAGTTCTCACAAGCACTGTCGGAGTTTACATCTACATCCATTACCACAGAGTCTGCTGTCACTAGAGAGGATGTGGTGATATCTGAATCAGACATATCACAGCAGCAATGTTTAGAAGGCACTAAACAAGCTATATCCACAGGGACTCAGTCTGTCAATGTCAACACTGTATTTGGTGAGGTCTTCACTGTAGCCAACCTATCGCAGGAGAAAATCAGTCATCCAAGGTCAATGTACATTGGCATTGGTTGCTCAGAAGGACCTCCAGTTGATACGGAAAATGATCAAAGTGAGCCAAGACCTTACATTAGACTACCCCATATTTTTGTCTCAGCAGCAAGTTCACCAGAAGAAGAGGCAAGTGAACACGAGCTCACTGAATCAAGCAAGGCAGAACAACCTCCAGAAGTCAGTGCTTCTGAAGCCACTACACCCATTGCAGTAACACTCCCTGACTGTAAAGATTTGTTACCTGATGAAATGGGTGCACAATTTTATATTTCTAAGGGTTTAAAGACTACTGAAATCAGTGGCATAGAGCCACCCATAGCATCAGAGGAGCTCAAGACCTCCACACCAGAGAAGCCCCTTACTGTGACTTTGGTGGACCCTACACATGAGGATGAGCATGTCTCACAACTCATCCTGACCAAGAAAAACTCAGTCATAGAAGCTACACCTTCAGAAGTTGAAGTAAAAATAGAACCTTCTGTGTCTGGTGAGCCTTCACTTGAGCTGTCATCCAAGAAAGAAAACTCAACAGCTCAAGCAATAACACCTCTTGAAGAAGTTAAGCCTCTCGATAAGTTGTCCAACCAGGATGAAAGCAGAACTTCAGAAGTGGCATCACCTGAAATAGTTCAGCCTCTTGATGAGTTGTCCCATAAAGAAGTATCCCCAACCCCAGATGTGGAATCATCTGAAGGAGTCCAACCTCTTTATGATAAAGCTGAAAAGGATGTCACCCTATCTTCCACTGAGCCCAGTCCTGTTGAACCTCCTACAGAGGAAATCACAGCCTCTAACTATGAGACTTTAGCTCCCAAGGTTGATCACCCTGAGGCTGGACTGCCTAAAGAGCAATCGGGCAAAGGCTTATTTTCAATGTTTAGTGGCTCCACTGCAACCTCACAGCAGACTTCCTCCCAAACTGGATCGTCAATACTTGGTGGCATTCTTCATGGCTCTTCTACCAAAGACACCCCTGGAGCAGGCTTGCTGTCTATGTTTGGTGGATCAAATACCCAACCTTCACCTGGACCCAGAAGTCCAGCACCACTGGTGTCTGCCCCACAAGAGTCTCAAGGAAAAGGCTTGTTCTCTATGTTTGGTGGATCCAGTGCTCAGCCACCACCTGGCACAAGAGGTCCCACTGTTGGGAGTATGCCACCTAGAGGTCCCTCACCCAAAGAACCTCCTGGAAAAGGCCTATTTTCGATGTTTGGTGGACCTGCTCCTCAGCAACCACCCAGTCCCAGTGGTCCTCCTGGGGGTAATGCCCCACCAAGAGGACCTGCCACTGGATCTTCTATATTTGGTGGCATCCTCCCAGGTTCTACTGCACCTAAAGAAACTCCTGGTGCAGGTTTATTTTCCATGTTTGGAGGTCCTAATGCCCAGCCCCCAACTGGACCTAGAGGACCCCCACCTGGGCCTAGAGGTGGACCACCTCGACCTAGAGGTCCTGAGCCTTCAGGAAAAGGGCTATTCTCTATGTTTAGTGGACCAAGCCAGCAGGCATCACCAGCCCATCCAGCAGCCTCTAAACCACCGGAACCAGAGGGTCTTTTCAAAGTTTCCTCCGTGTTCTCACTTGGTGGAAGTTCTGATGTAAACAAACCTAAAACTGGGTTTGGCCTCCTTGGAATGTCTTTTACAGAGGACAACAAAACAGAGCCAGAAATCATTGCCCCTGAACAAGTAACCCCCCCAGAAACAAGAGCTATTTCACAGGCAGCGGAAAATATATCCTCTGAGCCTGTTCCTACATCATCATTCAAAGAGGAGCTCCAAGCAGACCAGGCATGTGTTGATGCTCAAGACTCCACTTTAGAAAGTAGCATACAGGCCACTGAAAGTACTGTTCCATTAACAGATCCTCAACTAGGGGTGGAGACAATGGCCAGAATAGAACAATCAGAACACCTTCTGTGTGCAGAACAGGCCTCAGTATTGGTTGAAGCTACCATCACAGACACACCAAATGAGACCGATAAGCTATCAGAAGAGGAGAAATCACTTTACCAAACAGCTGTGAAACCTGAGAATGTGGGAGACTCAGAGACACTAATGGAATACAAGGAAATGAAGGAGCCAGTGGATGCTGAGAAAGGAGCTGTTGAATCAGAAAATGGTCCTTTTGAAACTGAGAGGACAGGATATGAATCTGACATAGCTGCCACAAAACGCCCTTCAATATCAGAAAAGCCTGAAGGTATTGTGGAAACAGCTGTTCCAGAAAGAATTGTAGATGATATGGACAAAAACACAGGATCAAATATGGTTGGAATCGAACCCGTGAAAGCTGCTGTTGAAGCAGAGACAGCAGTTGCAGAGGCAGATAAATCTATCGAGGACCCTCTGAAAGTTGCTGGTGAAGAAGAGACAGCAGTCGCAGAAGTGGAGAAATCTACTGAGGAATCATTGGCAACTGCAGTTAATCCAGAGACAGCAGTTGCTGAAGCAGATAAACCTATCGAAGAGCACTTGAGAACCACTGTTGAAGCAGAGACTACAAAGGAACCAATTGAGGCCAAATTAGAATTGGAAAAAGCTAGTACAGAACCTGCAGGTGGATTACAGAAGGCATTAGAAAGTGATAAGTCTGTTGCACAGGACAAAGGCCAGGTCTCATCAACAGATGAGGAAAAACCAATTGTCACCCACCCACCAAAAATGGCGACATCTCAAGCTGTGGGCCCTCCAAAAGGTCCTCCGTTGGGACCTGCTAGTCCTCCACCACAGCAGCAGCCCAGACCAGGCATGGCCAGGCCCCCTGGCCCACCAGGGCAAAGAATGGGAGGACCAAGGATGGGAGGTCCAAGGATGGGAGGACCAAGAATGGCTGGACCAAGACAGCCAGGACCACAGAAGCCCCCTGAACCAGCTTCATTGTCTGGCTTTATGTCTATGTTTTCTGCCCCAAATACCCCAAGCAAACCGGCAACTGGTGGTGGCTTTTTCTCAAGCTCACCTGGTTCATTCTTTGGATCATCACCCTCTCCTCATCCCACTGGTCAGCCACAGCAACAGCAGAAAAGCTCATTTTTCGGCATTCCAAGTAGCCTTCCTACAGAGTCCCTGACCAGTGACCTATTTGGCATATTCAAGGTGCCAGAGACAACTAAACTGGAGGAACCTCAGCAGCCTGGCACAGAGACTGGGCAAGGGGATCACAAAGAGCCTCTTGCAAAGGAAACAGTCTCTGAGGGTACTGAAAAGACAGACACTGAGAAGGCACCTTTATCCAGAGATGGACATGTCAGAAGCACTGAGAATCCTGAGGTGCCTGAAAAAGGCACAGTGGAGGATGCAGAACGACCAGACAAAACAGAGGCGGAAGAATGTTCTCTGACCGAACCCACCGAAAAAGCTGCTTTTCCTGAGGGAGAAGCAGGGCACGAGGAGCCTGTTGTGCTTTTAGGGGAGCCAGATTCTACAGGGACTGACAAAGCTGGACCACCCGCTGCTCCTGAACCCAAAGGCATGTTTGATATTCCAGGTCTGGCTGCCCCTAAGTTCAGCTTTATGTCCGGAGCTGAAGGCACATCGTCTCTCGGATCCCTTTTCTCCTCCACTCCATCCCCAGCAACTGGTGCCAAGACAACACAGCCACCACAGGCAGATGGTGGTCTCTTCTCTGGTTTTAAAAGCCTCTCAGCTGGTATATTCCAGGAAGAAAAACCAGCTGGAAAGGAAGAACCATCATCTGCTGCATCTATGTTTGGGATGAAACTTGGCTCTATGTTTGGGAGCTCTGACTCTCCTAAACCCAAATTCCCTCCTCCAATAGTCACCACCCAACGTCAGCCTCAAACTCAAACTCCGAAACCCACAGATGAGATTTGTGAACCAGAGGCCGAGAAACTCTCTCCAGGCTCTGGAGAAACTGGGAGTGCAGACGCAAGTGATACAGACGGGCCAACAGAAACTTCCCAAACAGGAAGCTGTGACACGTTGACACAGTCAGCTCAGTCTGGGTTCCCCTCTGATTCAGTTTCCCTGGCAGAGGGTTTAGATAAACCCCAGTTACAGATCATCCCACCTGAGGTTGATAAGAGTGAAATCACCCCGCCTTACACCCCCTCTGCAGATTTAGGCACAGAGCAACCAAAGGACTTATTGAAGAAGGAAGCTACAAAAAGGCTAGTACAATTTGCATGATAAATGGCAATTTCTCGTCACTTCTCATGCTAATGTAGGTAGAGATCTATAGCCCTGCCCTGCTCCTACTCTCCATTCAGTGTTGTCTCTTTGTTTTTTGTGATATCAGTATTCTCCTTTTCATTATTTTTCCATGCCCAACAGTTTAACTTGAAATCCAGCATAATGTTGTGCAGAGAATTTTAGATTCAGTACAACCAAAGGAATTTCTTGTTCAAAATCGATGTCCACCTCATATTCATAGTTACAAGCTATTTAGTAAAAATCTGACATTGTAAGTGCCATCATCACAGCCATAAGAAATGAAATGAGCAAACTCAGCTTCTTGGAAAGTGCTCACAATTCTGTGTAAATGTACGGGCTAGCTATTTTGTACTTACAGCAACTCAGTAATGGCCTCTCTGACAGTGATGGAAGTGCAATGCATAAAGAAGCTGATGGTCTTTATTTAATAGCTTTTCACTTGTGAGGGGTGTATATGGCCCCCCCTTTCCCCTTCCCTTACGGCTCTCTGAATTATTCTCCCAGCCTCAGCCAATTTGTTTATATGAATCAAACTGAGAGAGATTTATGTTGGCGCGACAGCCATGGTGGCTGGCTGGACACAGGAATAAAATGAACAGTGAGAAGTAATTTGGCCTACACCCAAGGCAAAGTAAATCATGCCTGTTAAAGCACAGAGCGACTTTCCTTGTTAGCGGTCTCACCCATCCGCATAACCAGGACACACAGCAGTCTCCTGTCCCTCCAGTGATTCCTTAGCCAATATCGATCAGAAACTGTTTATCTCCCACTGCTTTAGCACCATCAAGCTGTTAACCTTCTAATGAAGGATTATCATTCCAAGAGTAAGAGTGTGTACTGACCATTGTACCATAAAATGGTAGATGGCTGTAAATGTCATTGGCTCTATAATTGAAGATCCATTCAAAAACCTAATTCCCTCATTCTGTACTTACTCTGAGAGAAATTCTTAAGTGGAACTCTTAAAGCTGTGGAAAGGTGGAATGGCAATTATCACTACCAACATGCTGCCACCACCTTACACTTGCAGTATGACCACACATCCTTGGGAAAGCTGAGGATCCCTCAGTGTTCATGACAGCCCTCTCTTGACATGGTTGTTGCATGGTAGAGACATCTGGCATTCAGCTTCATTCAGCTTAACTTCCCCTGATGCGCCCCTGTTAGTTTTCCTTGTTTTTTCCTTGGTTTGTTTTCCTTGGAATTGATGGAAACTGAGCTTCAGTTACCCTGAGTTTACCCTGAATTGTTGCCTTAGCATAATTGAAGAGTTAAATTCCAAAATCAGATATACACCATTCAAAAAAAATTACACCTACTCTTATTTGCATTAAAGTAAAGCACACTGAATCATCTTTACTAAGTAGTAATTTTTTTATGATTGAATTGTCTATGTTTTTGAAAAATCCAGTAATTTCTATTTCCAAAATAGACATATTTCATATTTCATTTTATTTTGGAATAAAACCCTTCAATTTTACAGTAGTTCTACAGTTACATGTTACTTCCCCAAATCACCACCACATCCTAAATAACAACCCCTTCTCCTACAGTCCGGCAGACAGCAGTCGCTTTGGTTCATCAGGCAACCTCAGCCAAGCCAGCTCCCAACTCAGCTCCGAGCCCGAGGAGCGCCGTGACCCAGAGACCTGCCACACCAGTGGTCCTCGCCCTCTTCTCCATGGCCACCAGCCTGCCTGGGAGGAGGAAGAGGAGGAGGCTGAGATGGAGCTGCACCCACTACCAGAGCCTGATTCCAACAAAGATTTGAAGGACTCTTCGGTCATCCTGCCCAAACCAACCTTTGACAACCATGATAAGCCAGAGAATAATATCAGGTATGTTCCAAATGTGGACATCTAGGTTTGCACATTTGAGTCGAGAAAACTGATTGTATCCAGGCAGTACAGCTGTTCCTTATGTGATGTGTTTAGCTTTCAGATTCTAATGTAATTTTGATATTGCTTCATCCCCTTCATTCATCCTTTCACAACTTGTTCCTGCCAACCTATTGATCTCCTCGCTTTATGTTTTTCAGTTTCTTTGAAGATGGCCCTCCACCCTGCTCTCCATCCAAAGTGCGCTGGCTAAAGGCGTACAACAAAGTCAGAGTACAGCTCCTTGAGGTAGGAGGAATCACTTTTTCTACCCCAACCCCCCACCACCACCACCCACATTCTCTCACTCGCACAAGCACACACATACACAGACATGCACGCACACGCATAAATATCTCTCTCTCATGTGCAATGATACTTTGACTCCTTCACCCTCCCTCTTTCTCCCTATGGGTTGGTTGAGTTTCCAATCATGCCACAGTGATTTGCACCAATTTTCTGGTTCAGCAAGGAATTCCATTTTGATCTGGGAATCCCCTTTTCAGCATGGGTTCATCCAAATGGGACTGTGGCACTGCTAGCCAAAGTGCAACAGATACTTTTTTTAGTTCTAAGATATGGTACTGTGAATTAGAACGATTCCTCTGATTATTGTAACTACCACCTGGGGGTGGCTTGCAGTTGACTTTGGTGTTGGGTAAGTGTCTGTGTAAGGACTGCAAATGTTACAGTTATATGTGGTCGGTCTGTCTGCTTATTTCATTCTCTTCGTTATGTACTTTTGAATATGTCATTACGTGAGCTTAATACTAATTCCCCATGTGTCTCCTCATGAAAAGTTTAAAGTGACAGACTTTGCTCCCTTCGCCCACCTTGCCTCAGGCATATAGCCATTACTTTTTAGCTGACCTTGTCTCAGTTGTGAGGCAAGTCCAAATCCCCTCTTGTGCTTTACAGTAGTTTAGTTTTTAGTTACGTTTAGTTTATGTGCACAAATGGTCAAAACACTGGATGAAAGAGAGAAGAAAAAGAAATTCAAACTGTGCAAATGAGACAAAAACTTCATGGGGCTTATGAACATGTTTCAACCCAAAAGAGAAAGAGAAAAAACAAGATGACAAGCAGTCAGAAAAATTACAATGAAACAAATGCTGTGAAAGAAATGTATGAATAGTTAGTAAGGGAAATAAGAGGTGTGTGTGTGTGTGTGTGTGTGTGTGTGAGAGAGGGAGAGAGAGAGAGAGAGAGAGAGAGAGAGAGAATGTGATATGTGTACTCAAAGATTGACAAAATTAGGGATGAAGAGAGTGTTGATCAGTCGGTTATGTTATTGGGGGGGAAAACCTCAAGCATTTTGGCTCATCAGACATCAGGTAAGCCCCGACATGATGATGATATAAATGCCTAAATATATAAATGTAAATGTTGTAAGTATGAGTTTCT
>OMLI01023434.1:0-12011 GCA_900302605.1 Rondeletia loricata
TGATTAGGTGTTTCTTTACAGCGTTATCTACAGTATCGGTCCACTAGATGGTGATGTCTACCTCTTGGCCATTGCAGTGTGGCTTTCCTCAAAGACAGACTGCTGGTGCCAGCATTCACTAACTGCATCAACATATTACTGTACGGGAGTCAATCCCTGAGTAGGACAGAAAATCGAATTAACTAGTAAATCAATATCTTCAGTCAGGGAGATAATTATCTTAGTATTAATTGTATGCTTATTGCACAACTATAATGTCATTTTTGTCTGTATTTAACACTGAAATTGCATATTTTTAGCTACTTGGGTAGCACGGTGGCCTAGTGGTTAGATAGACTGTCCCGTGTCTGGAAGATCCCAGGTTCAATCCCCACAATGTCTGTCCAACAGCGATGTGTCCTTGAGCGAGACATTGAACCGTCTCCTTGCTCTCTCACTGTGAGTCGCTCTGGATGAGAGTGTAAACTAAATCCCTGTACATTTCTATATTATAACAAACATTGACATAAATCAAATATACTTTTAATTGTGCCTGTTTCTCTTATGTTAGTTTCTGTACATGTTAAGTTTTTTGATCCTTCTCTTATCTGCCCTAATACGTTTCTCTACTGATGTGAAGAGAATAGCTGGGACATTAAAACCCAGCTAATGAATTGATCTCAGTGAGGTTCACGGTCCAGTAATTGCCAGGCGAAGTTGGTGAGGCTTTGAGACAGGCAGCAATGCGAGCCCTCCTCCTTATCAATGTCCACTGACTCATTAACTAGGCTTCACCAACGTGGCACGCTTTTATTTCTCCACTAAACCCTTTAAAATCACACCATCCCTGCCCTTTTCTGCTTCACGTGCTTCTTGTCAAGCTGCTCACGTTCAGGACTATATATAGTCACAAAAAGGAACGTGTCAAATCATTTCCTTGAGAATGAAAGTATTAAGCGAGTTATTTTCTTTTCTCAGCGTGAATGACACGGCACTAGGATTTTGTCTTTTCATTGATTCACTGTTGAATATAACTGCCATGGTATTCTATAGCATGATCGCAGTTGAAGCTGAATGACAGGCCTGATATAGTCCAGTGCAGGATCACTGTGCTTCTCGAAAGGAAGTGGCTCAACTTAGACATTCAGCTCGTGTTTCACCCTGACTTCATCAACAGGGAAGGGCATCGCAATTTCCCAGAAACACCTAAAAACGGAGGCGTTAGAGATAAAGTATGACCGACACAGCGCACTGTGCCTCTGTTATGATCTCATCAGCAAGGCGGTGACAAGGAAATGAACTGGGAAGCTTGAGTGGGACAGGATCTTTGTGAAGGCTTACTGTAACAGTTTTATTGTGTCTCATAGCTGCTGTATTTTGACAGTGATTTGGTTTTTCCCAAAAAATATGGCCTATATTCTCTGTCTTCTTCTCTGTCCTCAGTATATCCACTTTCTGGTTTATGTTGAAGTGCCATTTTTCATCTGTTATGTTTCTCCATAGTTGATCTTCCAGTAGTTTTGATTTCCTCTCATTTGTATGGATGAAGCAGCTAATACGTATAAAGAGGTTGAAATTGATAAGATGCTACAGACAGTGATGACCGTCCAGTCAATGGCACTTGGCCCGTACAAATCTTCTGCCTTTGATCCCGTCTCACATTGGGGTGGGGGGGTTCCTCCCTCCATCGCCCCGCCCCGCCATCCATAGTCCAGAAATGAATCCGGTCTTTGTGGCTATCGGTGGAGTCATTTAAATCCAGGTGCTGCCTCAGCAGCCGGAGGGGGGAGGAGGGGAACGGATATGTTTCATAGATCTCCAGGATTGCTTATGACTGCAGTTGTTAAAATAGATGGAGAGTCAGGCTAGGTTTGACAGAGCGCTTGGCGAGCATGCCCTCTGATCTGGATCACTGTCTTCACTGTCTCTCTGTCTCTCTTCGTCTTTGACACAATTGGTGTTTTCTTTGTTTTGCTTGACTGACTTGATTTCAACAGGAGAATGCAGCGGTTAGCGTTGTTTTTTTGTTTCCATGGCTTTGATGGATGATATTCAAAAATAAATTGTGTTTTAAAAAAAAATCTTTATAGGTTGTGGACAATTAATTAAAATGTCAAAAGGAGGCACTTTTTTCAAATTGGTGTGCATGTGAGAAAGCCAAAGGGAGAATGGAGTTGCCTGCATGGTTTCAAGTGATCCATATCTGTTGACAGAATGAAAGGCCTGCGCTCCGGTGCTATTGGGCCTGGGGCAAACAGATAGAGAGAGAGGGGCTGAAGGACATCCAGATAAATTATGACTTGGGCTTTCTTGTGAATAACTGCAATATTTTACGATTGCCCCTCTGACGGTATACTGTAGCATGTTTGCACACATTTTCCTCATGCTTACAGGATGACTGATCACGTTTTTGGTATGCATGAATACAAGACATGGTACATGGGCACGCTTTTAGGCTTCTTTGTGCCGCCTCTGTGCTTGTTCTGTGTCTCTCTCTCTCTCTCTCTCTCTCTCTCTCTCTGGTTTGCTTTGCTGGCCTTATTAATCAAGCTGCTTGGCAGGTGAATGTGAGGAATGTGGGTGTCTGAAGGGGGAGGAGTGTAGCGTGCAGGTGCATGTGTGTGTATGTATATAGACAGGTGTGTGTGTGTGTGTGTGTGTGTGTGTGTGTGTGTGTGTGTGTAAGCGGTAGAGAGAGAGAGCCAGCTGTTCCTCAGTACCTATAGTGGCCCACGGCTGAGTGAGCAAGGATAATTGCAGGTGCCAGCCTGTTCCCATCTCCTTAATGTGAACCTGTGGCATGATGGAAACAGCTCTTTCACCACGGAGGGAGATAGAAAGGAGAGAGGAAGAGATTAACGGGTGGAAGGAGTTTGGAAAGAAGATCCGGTGAACCGGGGTAATTTGGGGTTCTGCTCCCTGAAACCCCGACTGTTGCACTTTGGTTTATTTCTGTTGAAATGAATTTGATGGTGTATTGATACATTTATCCAGGGCATCTCCTCGGGAATACAATAGTGTATTCACTATAGATCAATATGTCGGTTTGACTACAGCTACATAAAAACAGTCTGTAAAACCGGCAATGACGTTTTTGAAGTGTATTTATTTGTTTAAATGTTCAATAATGTGTTTTGTAAATTATTGTACATTATTATTATTTTAAGGCCTAATGTATGCCCTATGATTGACTAGGTAAGGGGTCATCCAGCTTTAAAGAGCTGCTAACCCTAAAATAATTTCATTATATTGGTTTCAATGGAGAGTTTTAGTGTCCCATGATGGTCTAAATGCTGTTTCAGTGGATTTTTCATCCTACCGACAATCAAATCCAGGGGAAAACAGGAAACCCTTGTTATTTTTGGCATGAAAATTGTCAAATTTAAAGATATTCAATAAATAAATTCTTACAAGCGCTTTCTAAACTCAACTAACAGGTGAAGAAGTCTAATGAAGAAGCCACTGTGCTCAAAACGTCACATCTCTGGTACGTTAAACTAATTTAAGGAAGCCTTGCAGTGGGCGGACTGTCCTTCACCTGTCAATTAAACTGTCATACGTTAAATAGAAAACCTGTGACTTTTGACCCCAAGATCAAAATCACCTATGAATCACGGAGACTCGCCGCCAGGAGGGATGAAAACAAGCATTTCTCTCGTACTCATTTTCTGTGTTCATTTTCTCTCAATGTCTTCAAAATATTGACTCATCTGCATCAGATATCTATTTATTGATGTTGCATATTGGAAAAAAGAAACAAAAGAACTTCCTACTCGTGGGATTCATGACCTTCTGACCTTTCGTTATGGAGTGAGTATGGCCGGATGAAGCAGGGTCTCCTACCAAAACAAGCTGTCTGATATGGTCTGACGCAGTGACATCAGTGTGCATGAGAGTGTGTTTATGTGTGTGTTTGTGTGTGCTTGTTTATTAGACTGTATTAGATCAATGGTTTCTCTCCTGAAGCGAGAACAGAACAATCACACGACACGTCTAAACATCATGTTCACCCGAGGCTTCCCCGCTAATTACCTACGACATTGATTTCCACCGCAACAAGGAGAGGAAAGGAGAGCTAATGAAGATGTCAACAGGAGCTCGCCACCAGAAGATGATTTTAATAAACAGAAGAAAGGCTGTTATTGGCGCACGGGATTGAGTTCATTTGCATTTTGTATTCAAAGTTCAGCGACCTCACTTTTGCCGTCAGAGCTGAATGACAAGTCGTGGCACCTATCTGTTGTTAACTGTGTTGGATCGGCAACACAGGCAACATGAGAGCGAAAAGCAACGATTCTATTTAAGGTGAACAACATCAGAGCACCGCTGAACGGTCCTGAAATAGATTGCGTCTAACTGCGGCCTCCGTCAGCTTTCTGGCGGCTGTCCGGCCAGGATCCTTCTCTCCTCTGTGATGAAGGAAAGAGAGAAATCAATGACCCCGAGATGGATCTGTGTGAAATGAGAAATGAGCCTTGTCTCTGAGGACCGAGCAGCACTCAGACTGACAGCTGACTGACAGGGGTTGACTGCCAGAGAGAGAGAGGGCCGACTGGTTTAGAGGTTATAGATGAACTCCCAATGTAGTCCTGTAATTCCTTATTCCTGGAAGCTCCATTCCTGTTTATACCATATATACATCATGAAATGTGTATGTAGCTATGTAGAAAGTAAATGTTATAATAATAAATCGGTGTCATCTTTTAAGTCACTTCTTAAAACCTACTTTTATGCAAAGGCCTTCTCATAGTGTTTATTTGAACCTATTTTATTCCATTTAGATTTATTTTGACTCATTCTATTATTTCATTCTATTCCATTTGATTGTATTCCTTCTTTAAGATGGTGTTCTTTTTCTATTCTTATCTCATATGATGTTTTATTGACTCTATTTTTGTAAAGCACTTTGTAACTCGGTTTTGAAAAGTGCTAAGTAAATAACGTTTATTATGATTATGATTACTGTAAAGCATATAAAGATAAAGCGTGACCCATTTTCTGTAAGCTATTAGCTATTTTCTGGGAAATCTAATATAATTTCCCTGCTTCAAAGCTTCACTGTTGAATTTTCTCCTTCCTTATTGTTTGCCATGCCCTCTCTCACCTATCTTATCACTTTTACAACCTCTGATAAATCATGAGATCACCAGTAACACAGAATAATTTGGCTGAGGAGCCAAGGAGAATGAAAATGACTACACTGAGGAAAGAGACATTGTAGAAGACTTTGCTCTTATCTTATTCAGAAAAATAGATGTAGATGACTATGCGAGTTGCACAGCCTTTAAAAGGACGCCCTCCTCATCTGCTCTGACTGTCCTGCAGGTCTGAAGATGGGCTGCAAACGCACAGACTGCATTGAGAAGCCTTTATCGGGCCTTTGCGAAAGACTTGGATCGCTTGTTGGCTCCTATCCTGTCTATTTTTTTGTGATTCCTCTTCTACTTTCAGCAGTCTTTGGTGGAGGCTTCACTTTCCTCAAAGACAGGGAGGACAACGACATTGAACGGCAGTTCACACCCACGAAAGGACCCTCGAAGATCGCGAGACATTTTGTCAAAGAGAACTTTCCGTACAATGACTCTATGTTTTCCAAAGAGAGGCTGTACACGAAGGGCAACTTTGCATCACTCATTGCTTTATCAACTATCAATTCGAATGTACTGGCACATGAAGCTTTTGAGGACGTCATCAAACTCAACAATAAGATACTTAACATCACTGTGGACGATGGGAAGGTGGGATTCAGCGAGTTATGTGCTAAGGCCAATGGGGAATGCGTGACAAACGACATCCTGGAAATTGTTCACTATAACGCAAATGGAACTGACCGAACAAGCATCACCTTCCCTGTACATACACACAGATCCAGACCGCTGTTTCTGGGCTCTGTAATTGGTGGGGTTAGTACAGATGCCAACGGCTCAGTCATAAGCGCTCAGGCTGTAAGACTCATCTACTTCTTAGAGGATCAGGAAAGCACGGCTGAAGCTTCAAAGGCATGGCTGAGAGGATTCAAAAGGATCTTATCAGCTGAGACGGACAGCAAAGCCATTGCAGTATGTACAACACTGCTATTAATATGCAATGATATCATATTGTATATTGTAAAGCATAAACATTTTTTTTGATCATTTCTCCCTAGATTATATTTATTTCATTCTAGGGGTACAGAAATATTTATTACATCTATTATCAGGGCACATTAGCAGAAACATTTTTCAGCAATCTAAAACATCAACGGTAAACGTCAGGTTTTGGTGTCAGTCCCTCAGAATCAAAGAGCGAGGGCTTCTTTCTAGACTCATTATTTTGCACCGACTCTTGTTCTTGCTCTTCGCTGAAAGTCATTCTGGGAAATGTAGGAAAAGACTAACTGAGACGAGGCAGGTTGAGGGAAAGCGGGTTCACCAAAAAAGTTAATTACAACATTTAATAACAAAGTAACTCATGGAATGCACTGAACATCACAGATTGATGATATGCAGGTGGATACAGGTGGAACAGAGTTACAGCCTGCCTACTCACACTATGCGTGTACCAATCTTGCAAGATAAAGTATCTTTTCACTTCCTTGTGAGATCATCTGGTTTGCACTGCTTTGTCCTGTAATTCAAGCTGTGCTATCACACTGGTTTTTATTGCTTGTCATGACATTCGTGTGTAAACACTGTACCTGACTGAAGGGCTCCTGTTGGATTCTTTCTATCATACTATAGGTGTCTTACTATACCTCAAAGTCCAGGCAGGAAGAGATTGAAAGTCACACCACAGATGGCTTCCCATTATTCCTCATCACATATGCCCTTGCTATCACCTTCTCAGTGATATCTTGCCTGAGGTAAGCGGTGATCACATTGGCTCACAATGACAGATTTTCTGACTGCAGGCCGAGGCTAAGATACAGAGATTTGTTGTTTACCATTGTGATTGATCACAGTTATGGGCCACATGTAGGAATGATAAAAATTTTAGCATTACCTTTGTTCAAAGCAGGGTTATTATAGTTTTGGATGTTTCATTACTTTACATTTTTCTATAGTTTTCATTTTTTATTTTAATTTCAGTTAAGTTTGACTTTGTTTTCAGTGTGGGGTTGGTAGTTTTAGTTTAGTTTTTATTTCGTTTCAGTTGGTAGGGGTGGTATTTTTTAAAGGTATATAATGAGTTCAGAACAGGTATTTTATATATGTTTGCAACAGATATTGTCGCAAACAAAAAGATGAAAAAAGATGACAACTAAAAACATTAAGTAGACATTTTAGTTTTCCTAAATAGTCTCATTTTTATTTGTATTTCAGTTTACAACAGTGCTTTTCAACACCTCATTTTCATCTTACTTTTAGTTTACAATAATAACCTCGGTTCAAAGGTATTTCCCATGCTAAAAACGTATGCATTTGTGACACTGGGCTTTGGATACAAATGTCAAACTATGAGCTATAATTAATTTGAAGTTGTCAATCAAGATAAAATTGTGAAAAATTGCCCATGCTTATATAGTTACCTTTGTTATCTGCATGAATTTGCATATTATAATGACGTTTACCTACACCGTGCTATCTTTCCCTCCTCAACAGACTGGACAATGTGAGGAACAAGGTGTGGGTGGCTGTCATGGGCGTCCTGTCCACCGGCCTGGCTGTTCTCTCTTCCTTTGGCTTGATGCTTTACATTGGAGTGCCCTTTGTTATTACTGTGGCAAACTCTCCTTTCCTAATACTTGGTAAGACAAAACCCTTGGCCTTCTTTATGAACCTTGGCTACTTTTTCATGAACCATATTGTGACAGCTTTGAGTTTTCTCCATGAGTTTCACCAGAGTAAGATCAGTTATCATGACTCAGACAGGGGACAACAGCGTCTCATCTAGTTATACATGGTTTTTACCAATCAAGTTATAATTTTTTCAGGATTCGGTCTCAACAACATGTTCATCATGGTCTCCAACTGGCAGCACACCAACGTGAAAGACCCGGTGCCTACGCGGATGGCTCACTCCTACAAAGAGGCCGTCATGTCCATCACCATCACCACCCTGACCGACGTTCTCAAGTTCTTCATAGGCGTCACGTCCGACTTCCCATCAGTACAGTCATTCTGCCTGTACACAGGCACCTCCATTATATTTTGTTACATTTACACCATCACCTTCTTTGGAGCCTTCCTGGCTCTAAATGGGAGGAGAGAGGCCAGCAACAGTCACTGGTTGACCTGCATGAAAATACCCTCAGATGATCCCAATGATTGTTCTGAGATGTATAGCATCTGCTGTGTGGGAGGGGACTATGATAAAAATACTGGAAAAGAGAAAACACAACCAGTTAGTAATTTCTTTAAGAATTATTACGGCCCATGGTTGATAAAGCCATGGGTTAAGGGAGTTGTAATCTTCCTTTATGCTGCATATTTAGCTGCAAGTGTTTATGGATGTTTCCATGTACAGCAGGGGATTGAGCTTTATGATTTGGCGGCTGATAACTCCCATGTTATCACATATCATGGGAAGGATAGGCAATACTTTTCTGATTATGGTCCAAATGTGATGGTTGTTGTAACTGAGGAATTCCCATATTGGGATACGACCAAGAGATCTCAACTTCAGGCCTGCATGGAAGACTTTAAAGGTCTTCAGTTTGTAGATGAGCGTTTATATACATCCTGGCTGGACTCTTATTTGTCCTACGGACAAAGTACACATTTAAATCTCGATGATAAAGATGTCTTTCTCAAAAATCTATCTTCATTTTTTGACTTATTTCCTTATTTCAAGCAAGATGTGAACTTCACCGGAGGCGCCATCCATGCTTCCCGGTTCTTCATTCAGACTGTTCATATTGCCAATGCCAGTATGGAAATCGAAATGCTCGGCGGTCTTAAAACCACTGCAGGCGGATGCAGCGTAGCCTCTTTATTAGCCTACCACCAAGAATTCATCTTCTATGACCAATATAGTGTAATAATCAGTAGCACTATCAAGAACGTTGGCGTGATCACCGCTGTGATGTTGGTCGTCTCTCTCCTGCTGATTCCAAACCCCGTCTGCTCATTATGGGTGACTTGTTCTATCGGCTCAGTGATTGCGGGGGTGACTGGTTTCATGGCACTATGGGATGTCAGTCTCGATTCCATCTCCATGATCATTTTTACCGTCTGCATTGGATTCACTGTCGACTTCTCTGCTCACGTATCCTACGCCTTTGTCTCCAGCAAGAAGCCCAGTCCTGATGAGAAGGCTATGGAAGCGCTCTTCACTTTGGGGTATCCCATACTTCAAGGGGCCTTGTCTACCATTTTGGGAGTGTCAGTGTTGGCCACATCTGAATTTCACATCTTCAGAACTTTTTTTAAGATCATCTTCCTCGTCATGTTGATCGGATTGGTTCACGGCCTCGCTTTCATTCCAGTGCTTCTGACATTATTTACATGTAGCTCAGATGAAGGCAAAAGTAAGGAAAATACTTTGAACGACAGGAAACAGTGACCGCTGTTGATCATGAAACTTGTTAAGCATTTTTGGAAACAAAAAGATACTGTAGGCACATTGTATAGCACAGCACTGTTTGATGGATTGTCTAATATTATCATATATGATGTCAAGTTGTCACGCTGTCAGCCAAATTAGGGGTCAATTCACTTTCAGATCTCATAATAAAAAATTTGAACTGAAACTGCATTTGCTGTAACAGTGATTGAGCATTCAGTCTCATAAAATTTGGATTGGATCTAAGTCCCTCTTTTTTTATACCAAAACATTTCCAGTTTTTGAATGTTGTTAAAAATCTACTTTCTGAATTGAAAGTGAATTTACCCCCAAACAAATCAACAACACAGAACATTTTATACATCAACATAAAGTCTGCTGTTTCACATTGAGTCGTTTGCTGCCTTGTGTGTTCTTGCTATGCAGAAACTGACTTGTTTAAAGGTTTAAAGGTTTAAACTGCCCTTCTAACACTCACTCGACTACTACTGTTCTGTCCTCCTTTGGCTTGATGCTTACATGGGCGTTCCCTTTGTCACAACTGTGGCAAACAGTTTTCCTCATAGTTGGTGAGACTACATCATACATGTCATAGCCATGGTTTTTGTCAACTTCAACCATTTTTAAAGATGCATTATGACATTTATCGACCTCTATCGGCAACCAGTAGGAATTGCAACAACATTGATAGAACTTATCTCCTTCACCGTCCTCCAGGTCCTCCAGGGTTGATTGGGAATGTCTTGAAACTCCAATGGACGGGGAGTTTTTGTTTTTGAGTTTTAACGTTTTTGAGTACGGGCCAGATGCTACTTTATGCTGCTTATTCCTATTAAAGGCTTAGCTGATGAAGACTGTGATATATGGTCGGTTTGAATACTGTTGACAAAATGTACTTATTGTAAGTCGCTTTGGACAAAAGCGTCTGCTAAATGCCGTAATGTAATGTAATGTAATGTAATGTAAAGTGAGTTTTGAAAGCCAGAAAAGTCAGCACCTGGCGAAGTAATTGTTGAGTCATTGATCAACAACCCTATCAGCCCCCCTCAGATATATGATGGTTTTGTGGTATGGGGCAGTAAAATCCTTTCTTACTGTCCCTTTACGTTTTTTTGGAAAGATTACTAAAATTGCATATCTTTCAAATGTCACATTATCCTAATTTGTGTATAAAGAAGGTGCACGACTATTTCTCGTTTCTAGGAATCGGTGTTGGGTGTTGAAGACATGTTCATCATGGTCTCCAACTGGCAGCACACTTACATTAAGGACCCAGTGCCCACGTGGATGGCTCACACCTGCAAAGAGACCATTTGGGATTTTACATTGGTTACATTGGCATCTCGGCATGGTTCGGCAACCTGTCGGTGCAGTTAAAGCCACAGATCACCTGCCTCACACAGAGAGCTATGAAGATCATGGGAGTCAAACAACACCCCAACCTTCAGGCTATCTATGAATAAAACCATAATCAGTCAGGCACAGAAAATCATTTCAGACCCAACCCATATCCTCCACTCTGAGTACCAGCTCCTCCCCTCAGGCAGACGCTTCAGGGTGCAGGCTCAACACATACAAGCACTCCTTTGTCCCCGTGTCCATCAAAGCTCTAAACAACAACTAATCCCAAACATATGGCACTTTTTATGTATGTAGTATGTACATAGACATGTATGTACGTATGAAGTAGGTATGTAGTTATGTTTTATGGACGGGCAAGTGTAATTGTGGAAGATGATGTGTAGTATGGTGAAATTGATGTGTATTTATGTGTATTTTATGTGTTTTTTATACAGCAGGCACTGTTGTGTCCAAGACAATTTTCCTTCGGGACAATAAAGTCTATCTAATCTAATCTAATCTTATGTCTGATTTTCCTTCTGTGCCATATTGTGGTCTGTACACAAGCACCACCATCATCTTTTCCTACAACATCACCTTGTTTGGAGCCTTTCTGTCTCTAAATGGAAGGAGAGAGGAAAGAAATGGACACTGGTTGACCTGTATGACGATTCAATCTGAAAACCCTCCGAAGGATACAGGATGTGCTCTGTGGGACATTAAAACACCTGAGGATACAGGCGTGCTCGCTGAGAACAAGCATACAGACCATGATGCACATTAGGGGAAAGATTTGAAAATACCTTGATAAGTAGGATACAAACAGGATACAAACAGCAAAGACATGGACAGACAAGCTAAAAGACAGAGTGTTAGATTGGCAATATGGCAACAGAAAGAGCCGCCCTAAATGTGATTATTAATGAGCTAATATACTAAATGACTAGAAAAACATCAGTATGTATTAAGTTCTCCTGATATCTATATCTATATAGAGTAATCTGATTTATGAAGGTCCTCTGACTAACAAAACACCTGAGTGGGAGACAGGCAATGCCATTTAATATTTTATAGACTAGGCATACGTTTGCGTATATTTGATCACGTTTTCCCAGCTTAGGAGGTTATACTTCTTCAGAATGGTACAATAGTGGAAGCTATTGGGTTTCCCATCTAAGGTCTTTTGCTGGCGGATATGACGATTTCGA
>OMLI01023440.1:3054-14388 GCA_900302605.1 Rondeletia loricata
TGCTGCTGCCCTCTTTCTTTCTTGTGCAACCTTGTTTTGTTTGTATAGATAGTGACACACTTTGTATTATAAAACAGATATGCAAATACATTTCAGATCATGGGCTTCTGAATGTAACACCAGTGTGTTGCATGCTTTTATGTGTCCCTTATCATCTGCATGTATTTACAGTTTCTGTGGCCTTTCTAGGTCGTGTTTGGAGTAACCACAGCCTGTGAGCATGTTCATGTGATTCATATATACATACTGACTTCTGTGTGTATATGTCCTTGTGTGTGTGTGTGTGTGTGTGTGTGTGTGTGTGTGTGTCTCACACAGACAACACAGGGGGTGCAGGTAAACTGTTTCCGTACGCTGGAGGACCTGGTGTTGGGGTACCAGCATCCCCACAAAGGCCTGGTCACTCCTCTGCTCTACCCTGTTACCCGTGACACAGACACTGGGGATGAGAGCTCAGGTGGGCCCTCCACCTGCTATTACAACAAATCACTAACATGCTAAATACATACACTACATCATGCATCCTCTATCATTTATCTAATAAGCACCAATGCAATGAACACATGCAGGCATATAGAGAATGTGTCACTGAGGCTCAAACCTCCCCTCACCAGGACTGCAATATTGATTGTCAACTAGTTTTGATTTCATGCTTTATGGATGCACAGATGATGAGAAGCCGCCCCCAGTTCCAGCCTCTGTCAATACAGTGCCTTCCACAGGGCCACCAGCAACGCCAGCCCCTCATGCCCTTTTCCTGAATAAGTTACAGGAGCTGAGCACATCCAGGTACAGTTATCCAGCTTAAACACAAACTCAAATACATAGCATTAGAAGTCAATTGTCCAAAACTTATTTCTGAGATGCTTCACGTGGGGTTATCCTGCCTGACCAAACTTAAACGCTAGTAATGCACAGAAACAGCTTGCAGAAGTGAAAACGTATCCTCTGTCTGAATTGTACCTCCTTTCTCCTGTCTTAACAGCATGGCAGGTGAGGTGATTGGCCTGCTCAGTGACTACCTGTTCAGTGAGCTGCCTCTCGACATTGAGAGTGTGCATAAAGGGGCGACGAGTCTACGCCACCTCCAACGCACTCTGGGCACTGCCTGCCAAGGCCTCAACAGGTTGGCATCATTCTGCTCTCACTGCTAATGATGAGACAAACATTTAAAGGAAACGTGAAGACCAGGAGCAGTTTGCGATGTAGAGGCTGTTTGCGCTATAATGCAGTACACTTGCAATGCTCCCGGCATGCTGCATGCACTGAGTGATCCGCATTGGGTTTTATCTTCCAATGGATGCTGGACAGTTTGGGTACGAATGATTCCTTGATCTATGGTCATAAAGCAAAGGTTGTGTGTCTTGATCTGATCTACAGTGAGATCGACCTGACACTGTCAAGTCTGGAGACCCTGGCCAAAGTGTTCGACCATCCTAGCTGCCCTCTGACATGCGCCAAGGCACAGGTACTAAGCAAAGTATGCAGTATGCTTACCTGGAAACAGTAAAGGTTACACAAACTGTAGAAATACTGGAACAGTACCCCCCTCTAGTGCTGTAATAGAAAAAGGGTTGCAAGCAAAACTGTATAAGACCTGCATTAACATTCATATGCATCAACAAGTTGCATCTATCTTCCTGTCTCTTTGGAACAAGGGTCCAGAGATGGAGCTAGACAGCCTGTTGTCTAAGATTACAGCCTTGGTCAGCCTCCTTTCCTCGCTGGAGAAAAGGGTATGTTTACTAACTGGGCATATATAAAAGCCATAGCCCTCACAGCCTTGCAACCTTCAGCAGCAATGGTCAGTTGTAACTTACGAGTATGATGAGTATGATGATGAGTATGATGTGTAGATGCAAAAGAAGCCAGACGTGTATATGATGGACAGAGATAGCTAAATTCTAATGCTGTAAATGCTCTGCCCTTGGAGGTATTGAAAGCACTACAGGATGCGGTGACCAATCACAATCTAGCAGTGCAGCCTACCCCACCCCCTCCTGAACCAACACCCGTCACTGTGACCTCTGTCAAGAACCATGCCAGACCAATGCCAGTCCACTCCTTTCAGGTAAATCAGAGGGGCACTTTATCTTACGATCTACAAAATCCTGTTAAATAGCCTGTTAATCAATTTTATGTTACCTTCAAAATTACGAGACAAGATAAGACAAATAAGATAATCTATCTCTAGCTATGTACAGGTATTAACAGTTGTGTTTCTTTGTGTGTCCAGGTGAAGATGGTGCGCTATGGCAGACAGACTGTTTCTGTGGATGTGGACACAGGAGTGCTGCTCTTTGACAGGAAGGCTGGTTCGTTTGGCGTAGAGACAGTCTCACATGACCGAAGTAAGGAAACCGTTTATATGTTACCAATGTCTATCTTTCCATTTAGTGACTGTCGCATTTCCCTTGCTCATAGATGTGCTGTATGATTGCCCTGTGGCATGTGTCTCTGTGTGTCAGTCCTGCAGCTTGTCAAGTTCCAGAGCAGTCCAGCCAAGGTACGCATGGTGGTTGACAGCCACCACAACACACCACGGGAGCTGATGTTTGAGAGTGCAAGGGTAAGGCAGAATTATAAGTCGTAGTTAAATGGATACCAGTGTTTCCTTGCCCATGTTTTACTAAGAGATTGTGTCGTCTCTTACAGAAGCGTGAGGCCTTCTGCCAGCTCCTACAGCTGATGAAAACCAGACACTCCCAGCTGAGTGAACCTGACATGCTCTCTGTGTTTGTTGGCACCTGGAATATGGGTAACAATATGTGTGCTGATAATCACTAAGACACACTAATTCATTATTAGAGGGAGAGACTAACTGTTGTTCTGACGTTTTATTGTGCTGTTTTGTTGTGTGCACAGGCGGTTCCCCTCCCCCTCGCAGCCTACAGTCGTGGGTGACCTGCTGTGGTTTGGGACACACCCCAGACGAGTCCACCGCCTTGCTCCCTCATGACATCTACGTCCTGGGGACTCAAGAAAACCCTCAGGGGGAGAGAGAGTGGACAGAGCACATCAAGGCAACCCTTCGCAGCTATACTCACATTGACTACAAACAAGTAATCATCCCTGTTTTTTGCTTCAGCTCTCCTGTCAGTCTCTCCTCTCTTTCTTCCCTGTGAATAGGATACAGACATCCAAAGAGCTGCCACATTTCCTGAAACAGAAACTCACCAATTAATATTAACATGCCCAGAATAGGTAATAGAGTGGGGTAAAGCAAAGGTTCCCCTGTAATGAGTATTTCTTAGGCTACATTGTTTCATTCCAAAATGACATATCCATCACTTGAACTAAATGACACTTGTTCTCACCAAATTATTGCTGATTTGAAAGGAAAACTCACTATGGAATATGAGATTATCGACTAATTTAGGAGCAGTTTTCAGATACTGTGTAGTACATTTCAGGCAATGTTTTCCTTATATTGTATTATGCAGAATCTTATACATAACATTTTGGAATGAAACCCTTCCAATCCTTAACATAATCCTTTCCTGTCACCCCTTGTAATGTGGAACTATGTCCTGTAGGTGGCAGTGCAATCCCTCTGGAATATGAGGCTGGCTGTGTTTGTGAAGCCAGAGCATGAGAGCCGCATCAGCCATGTGAACACAGCCAGTGTGAAGACTGGCCTGGGGAACGCACTGGGTACGCTGCCCTCCATGATCTCATCATCAAAAATGCCTCAGCTCAGATAATCACACAAAGCAAATACAGAAAGCTGTGGCCAACAGCCAAACACATCAGTACATGATTAACAGGAACAAAATGTGTTTTCATTTACTCAGTGGGAATTTCTGCTGTTTCAGGAAACAAGGGGGCCATTGGGGTCTCCTTCCTCTTCAGTGGAACGTCTTTTGGGTTCGTGAACTGCCACCTCACCTCTGGAAGTGAGAAAGTCCTTAGGTACATTTTTATTGTAAAGCTAAAGAGGTGTATGTGGACTGACGGATATGTCACTCACCATATATTTTGTGTGTGTGTGTGTGTGAGTGTGCCCTTTTTATGTCTATGCTTTGCAATAAATAAATAAAAGCAACAAAGATTTACAATCCTGTCTTGAAATGCATGTCATGTTCAGGAGGAACCAGAACTTTGTGGACATCCTCAGACTGCTTTCTCTGGGTGACAAGCAGCTCAGTGCCTTTGACATCAGCCTGCGCTTCACCCACCTCTTCTGGTGTGGAGACCTCAATTACAGACTGGACTTGGATGTACAGGTCAGACAAACCAGTCATTATTTGTATGCTTTTCATAGCTCCCTTTTTCAGCACAGTGAACCCTCCGCTCATACTGCCATAATAGTAAATGTGGCATAATAGTCAATTGAAAAACTCCAGACATTCACCCTCTCTTCCTGCTTCTCACTGGCCCTCCTTGCCTGCAGGACATTCTGAAACATGTATCCAAGAGGGAGTTTGAGGAGCTCATGTGTGCAGACCAGCTGACCCGAGAGAGACACAAGAGGAAGGCCTTTCTCAATTTCAGTGAGTTCCACCCTGCTACTGGCCTTTGTTCTATATTGCAAGCTACGAATATTATATTAGAAATGATATTGTTGCTTTGATAAAATAGTATTTTCAAAAAATCTCTGTGTTCGTTTTAACCTACTTGGAATATTAGATGGGTGGGATTTACCATATTAGCACATTTCAAATAGTGGTATTGTTGCCCATCACAGACAATATGGTAAATCGACTTTATTGTCCTCTGTGGCAAACCTTGTACATTTGGCATCTACAAGAAGGCTAAAATGAGCAAACAAAATCTCTTTGCAAGTAGTATTTTTTCCAGGTCTGATTTTGATCTACGTTTGCTTTCCTCTTTATCACTGTCCACTTTGTACATTTTCTCTATTTGTCATGGTTAAGCGGAAGAGAAGATTGCATTTCCACCCACCTATCGGTATGAGCGGGGCTCTAGAGACTGCTACCTATGGCAGAAGTACAAGACATCAGGGGTGAGTCAGTTCACCTGGCAGAGTTACAGAACAGGCAGAAAAGACCTACACATCACATTGTGTGTCTTAATCATTGTTCTAAGTGACATTTTCCACAGTCTGACACTGTCATGCAATTTTAAGCTATAGGAATATTGTATTTTAGGCTGTGATGCTACATACATGCTCTGCTGTAAAAAGACAAGTCCCATTCTAAGACACAATCTAAGTATACCGATGGCTCACTATTTGTATGTGCAACCTAATCCCACTTTACAAGGGGTCTGTAGGGATAGGTGACTTTGACAGCAGCTGCCAGGACCACTAAAAATAGGAGGTTAAAAATTACCCCACAAGCTGAAAAGGGAATGGAGCGCACCCTCCATTGCATATTTCCATGGCCATTAGTAAACACACAAACATATATAACCTAATTCTGTTTCTACAGGTGCGAGTCAATGTTCCATCTTGGTGTGACAGGATTCTGTGGAAGTCCTATCCAGAGACACACATCATCTGCACCTCGTATGGTAAGCTGCGGAGATCAAAACAAAAAAGAAAGTATTCAAAAAAGCTTTCACTAGAAAAGGAAATGGGTAAGACATAAACAAAATGAAAAAGAAAGCAAAGCGAAGGAAATGATTAAGACTTCAACTTAGCCAACGGATTTGATGCGGCATTCTTGAATTAGACATTTGTGGGCATTTCTTTCATTGTTTTACTGTAAAATGCCAGTGGCCCTATAAATGAATAATGGTCAACCCCTACATCCTGGTCTGTGGTCCATAAAGAAACAGAGTCATTTCCTCTCATTCAGCCGAAACCTCTGTTTCTGTCTAGCCTCAGCAAACTATCAAACCAGAAAAAACTACCAGGAAGTAGCAGAATCTTTAGCATCTAAAATGGCCCAGACCATTGTACTACGTTTTGCCTCTAAAATTGCCTTTTTTCCAGATATCCACATATTGTTGAAATCTATTTTCAAATAAATCAGAATAATTCAGTTGTTATGCAATTTCAAGCTAATATACTGTTACATCATTTTTGCTGCATAAAAAAGGGCAAAGTATTTAGTGTTGTTAATGCAATTATAGTGTAGTATAGAGTAGTGTAATATTATGATTATGACTGGGACTTGTCTCTCACCAGGTTGTACAGATGACATCTTCACAAGTGACCACTCACCTGTTTTTGCCACATTCCAAGTAGGGGTGACGTCACAGTTCATCTCCAAAACAGGTGCTGTCATTGTTGTGGCTCTTGGGACACACAAACAGATGTAATGTAATGGATTCCCCTGATTATGTGACCAGTGTTGCCCTGCATTTCAAACAGACCCAAATTCAAGCATGGAGAGGGCCTGGATAGAGCTCGAAGGCATCGAGGCCATTGTGAAGACAGCAAGCAAAGCCAAGTTCTTCATTGAGTTTCATTCATGTTGCCTAGAAGGTATGCTGTCAGATCAAAAGCAGTCATCATCTTATCTAAAGCGTTATGAGGCAAAATGACAGAAATTTATGTCTTTCTTCACAGAGACACGACGCTCGAGTGAGAATGACTCACAGGGCTGTGATGTGCCCGGGTTTCTCAAACTAGGCTGGTCCTCCAAACAACTGCCAAAGGTTAGAGGCTCAATCTATTTGGAAATGGTTGAAAATATGTCATTTAAGTCAAGCTGTTAACTTGTGTTCTGTATATGTCTGGCACAGCTTCTTCCAATTGTGTCCGACCTGGAGTACCTTCAAGATCAGCACCTGCTGTTGTCTGTCAAGTCATGTGATGGATTTGAATCATACGGTTGGTCACCGGCCAATGCATTTTGTCTTTTAACTGTCCCAATTAATATCTTCCCTCCCTTGTGCCCTTAATCTCAAGAGTAATCTCTTTAAATCTCTGCTGTAGGTGAATGCTGTGTGGCCCTGCGCTCACTTACTGGTACATTAGAGCAGTTTGAGACATTTCTGAGTCACCGGGGTGAGGAGATGGGCTCCATAAGGGGCCGGGTCAGGGTCCATGTGCCCACGGACAGGCGAGGAACACGGGAGAGGATCTACGGTGGGTCAGCCAGAACCGCTACTCTCCTACACTGCCCCTTGCTTGCACTATCACTTCCTACTAAACCTTCGTCTCGACTGTCACTACAATCTTTGGCTCTCCTGTGACTCTCACATTGCTTCCTCTATTTGGTTCCTCAATGATCAGTGACTTGGCTTTTCACTTGCTGGTATCTTTCGACCACTTCCTCTTTTGGCTTCTGGTTGACTGACCCTGACCAGATGCATCCTGAGCCACTGACACAGGACAGATAGCGGGAGTATTTTGCCATCAGGTCAGGCCCCACGACAACACACACAAACGCTACCATGCTATGGCACCTCATACTGTCCTATAGCCTTTATCCTGCACACACAGCAAACCGACTTTGAAGAAGTCCTCCTGATCTTGAAATAGATTGTCCATTTAGTGTCACTTGACTTTTTCAGAGTGGTTCTGTTTTGAGAAGGATGAAAAGGGTCATGGGAGGGGACACTTGTCTCCTGGATCTACACGGGACCCAATAAACAGGTGAGGACCCCTTGATATTTCTTAGCATCAGTGTAAAGCACCAGAAAGCCTTCAGCTCACAAGCAATGGCTTGCTAGAGAACATTGAAAAACGCACCCAACTATTCAGCAGTTTGCATGTGAAGTCACATGTCCACTTTATAGCAAGATTTTGTTTGGGATGTTTATGGATCCTTTTGAAGTTGTGAACACATATTTAACTGCTAAGTATGTCCACATCAGAAAACTCTACTGCATACTTTTATTTTGAAAAACTCGACAGTAGTCCATTCCAAATTGCTGTTGATCCATGAGCAGGTGAATTGTCACAGATATTATCTAAACTATAGTGGAAACATAAGAACACTTTTGCATGTTATTACTACTTCAAAATATTATTATTAAAGTAGAAAAGATTTGTTGATGCATACTTTGAACAGTGTTTCATAGTCATACGTAAGGCTAGTGAGTTGAGGGCTTTCTACTGTTAGAGCTATATAACATGTTATGAAATCTTGTGGCTAGTAATGTAAAGATGTAGTTCAGTTAACAAAATTCTCCTTAAGATTTATGTGTTCGTTACAGGTCCTCAGCAGCTCCTCCCAAACTAACCCCAAGCAGCTACACCAATCCTGCCTACTTCATCTTTGAAGGTGTGTCAGTGCCACGCAGGGTGGAGGAGGCCCCGTCCCAGCGAAGGGACCCTCAGGTGATCTGGTCTGGAAATGAGGCCTTACAGCTCCCAAAACTCGCAGGAGTGCAGGGCTTTGACAGGAAGTCCTCTCGCAGGTCAGACTTTACAGAGATTGAGATACCAGCCGTCCTGCCCCTTTATACTTCAACCAATGACATTCATCCACCCCAAACCAACTCCTCCTATCAACTTTTCCCAACCAAAAACCCATCTCCCATACCTCCAGCCCCAAGTAACACCACCTCACAATACCAGGAGCAGGTTTCACCACCCAGAGCAAAATGCCTGGGTAAAAAGATTGTTCAGGACTCCATACTACCAGTAAAGAACCTGAGGAACACGTATATGAACCACTCAGCCATCATTAGGGAGAAAGCCAGAAGGGATCAACCTCAGCTTCTCCCAGAGAGGACCAGTCCTATCCGGGGGACCAACACCCCATCTCTCTTCCCCTACGCTCCGACTCGCTTACCGCACTCTCAGGCCTCAGTTCCCTGGATGGTGGAGCAGCAGCAGCACCCTGGGCCTTCAGGGGACAACTCCCTTACGGCCTTGCAAATTGCCAAGTCCCTCAGCGAGGTGGACTTCTTTCCCACAGACCACAGAGGCCCATCCATACCCAACCAGAGGCCAAGCCAAAGAAACTGTCCTATCATGTCTGCCGAGAGGGTCTACAACTGGGAAAAAGAGGTAGGACATAGCATGTCAATAACAGACAAAGACAGTTTTTGAAACAACTGACCTGACAAGTTCTGGTAAAAATGCTCTCTATTTGACCTCAATGCAGGTGTCTGTCCTCCAAGGTGCACCAGAGACAGTGCGGGAGCTTCTCAGTACTCTGGGTCTTCAGAAATACACCCTGGGACTCAGCCTCAGTGGCTGGGATGATCTGGATTACTTCAGGTAAAAATAGTTTGGATGACATGTTCCACATTCAATCCATAGATAGACTCGGTCTTGACCTCATTTCAACACCCTGGCAAATGGTCAGGGTCCACATTGCCACCCATGCAAAAATATTGCCACTTATGTTATTTTGGATAAAAACCTCCACCAAATTGCAATGTGATGTGATTAACATTTTTTTTTTTTATATACAGTGTATGTTGTCATATCATATAATATCACCTTCCATCATACACATCTATAAAATGATGTTGGCACCACATGCATTTACAAAAGTTAAAGTTAAAGTTATAAACCGTATAATACCAACAAATGAATAATACTAAACTAAAATAAGAATTGCTAGAAATGGACTATTGTCTGAGTCTTTAGTCATGTCTGTTACAACTGCCTTTGTCTTCTCCACAGTGGCATCACAGAGGAGGATTTACGCGCTGCAGGAGTGTCGAACCCTTCACACCGACGCAGGATCCTAGAGAACCTACCCAGGATCTGGAACTGACAGACAGGGATATAAAGCATGGACAGTTACGAAACCCTCTCACTTAGGGTCGGGAGAACTGTTAGAACTGGGAAGTGAAAAGAGTAGAGATTGAATGGATATCAATGACAGAGACATCGGCTGGACTCTACCACAGCCCTGCCATCTCTTCATTTACTCGATCAATACTGTAACAATGGTTGTCTCTGTAAACAAGGCATAGGGAAGATAACCCAGGAAATACTCATTGCACAGCCTGCTCTAGTCACCTATCCATCTTGATAGATAATGAGAGAGGGTGAGGGATGTAAATGGAAAGCTTGTTGTGAGACGTGTATCTCCAATTACTGCCACAAATATTGATTATGGTCTCACGGTCTCATCGTTTTTTTTTAATGACTTTTAAATGACTATAAAAATACATTTTTCAGTGTTCATTCAAGGCTAGTGTTTACCATTCACATTCGTCCCATCCCCTGTGTGCTTTCCATTGCTCTGCTGTAATTGATCCTGGATCTGAGCTTGTAAAAGCCCTCAATTAAACCTACGGAGCATAAAATGCCTAGCCGTACATATCTACTGGAACACCCTCTGTAAAGTTACATTGCCGCATCTCATTTTGTTTACGGTCTGATACTGTTACTATCGTGTCACTTAATCAGTGCCTCTGTCCACTGTGCAGCTTGTATACATCCTTTTAAAACTAAAGTGCATAAAGCGACTCTTGACTGTCACTGAGCAATCACAAGTGTCAATTCATGCTGCCATGCAATGGTGAGAGCAGAAAAATCTCTCCTTGATGTGTGCTCCGTTTCTGTGCTCAACTCAAATCATCACGCTATATTGTTCATATGCTGTTTAGTGTCACTTCATAATTATAATTAATTATTATTATTAAATATAATGATACTTATTGCTCTAGCTCTGCTATGCATATGAGTGATGTTTGTGGAATGAGCCTTTACTCCCTCAAATTGAGAGTTTTATAAAAAAATTATATCTTAAAAAACAGAGGTGCAATGATTATTCTACAATTAACTGTATACTGTATCAGAAGGAAATGTTTAACTTGCAGGAGAAATTCTGCAGTGGATGCTTTGATATCCCAGAGTGCTTGGTGTCGTCATGTTTGCTTTGTCTTGATATAAAACTATAAAACAATCCATGCCAAGTGGATTTTGCTTCTCTTTATGTTGCAGCCTCACAGATACCAACACACACTAGTGGGAAAACAAATCCACTGTAGTCATAGATAACTTTTACCATCTGTTATGAGGAAACTTTAGCCAAGCATCATAGTCTTTATGTTTCATCAAGTTGCACTAAATATAACTTCAGTCAGTGTCAGAACTCCCTATAGTTTGGTACAAGGCAATACGTTTTTTTCATTTTGCTTGAATGACCTCTACTGAAGGTCTTTTTTTAAAGTGCATAGTGAATGTTTCCTCACTCTGCATGACTGAACAAGAAAAATGTTTTCCGCTGTTAAGTGTTCATGAATATAACATGATGGTTGGAATGATGGCCAAGCCCAAGCACAAACATGAGAAAGTTGTATTTGTCAGCTCAGTTAAATGATATGCCTCAAACAAAAAGATTAGACACCTGTGAATTTGATCCTAAAAAAACCTGTTGATATTCTTTTCTGTATGCGTGTGTGTGTGTGTGTGTGTGTGTGTGTGTGTGTGTGTGTGTATATCAGACTGCTGATCTTTTTGATAGTTTTTCCTCTCTCCCGTGGGGAACAACTCCCCCTCATCATTAG
>OMLI01023503.1:2401-13228 GCA_900302605.1 Rondeletia loricata
CCCCCCCCATGATGCACATTGACCTTTAGAATATGACTGTGGGCACTTTACAGGTATCACAACACTAGGTTGATGTGCTGTACCTATTAGTGTGAGGAAATGTAAGAAACACTGTGGGCCACTTGATTCCATAATAACAACAAATTCTGTAAGACAACAAGAATAGAAAAAGCATATCTCTAAATATTCCTCTCAGATTTTCTCCCACAGAAATCAAGTTGTAAACATTGTAGGAATTCCACTTTTACTGCACGCTTGCTGATTACTGCTGCACATTGGCTCCACCCCCAAGAGGAGTTGTTTGTAAAAATCAAGTCTCAGTCTCTTTTCAGTGTCAGAAATTACAGTACAAGGAATGGCCTGGTAACTAGTAGTTTGAGAGACATTCAAGAAAGGATTATCTGCAGTGTTATTGTGGGGAAAGACTGGCTAAATATATGAATGAGGACTTTTAAAAGACAGAGTTGTATTTCCACTGACAAATACTGTTGAGGTTGAGGCTTTCAAACTGTTCTTCTCCCATGAGAGCACTGCTTGATTGCTTGACACTCCCCAGTCTGGACAAAATTATAGCTGGTGGCTAGAGGGATGGGAAGTCATTCACATGCACATGCATTTCCCTGCTAAAAAACCTTTGGCAGAAGGGTTAGCCAAATTGAGTTTTTGGGCAGCAACACTGAGCTAGCCTGCCAAACAGCTTTTACTATATATTTTACAACATTCCCGTTCAGCTTGTCAAATATGAATGGATGCTGAATGGGTCTACAAGCACCGAAGGCTGTGAGACTGGAGGAATGCAATTTCATGGTGATGGAATTCCTTCCATTCCAGTCCATTTCACCTCTCTTTTCTTTATTAAAATAGGAAAGCTGAGATGGACACAGAGAAAGGGAGGTACAGGAACAGGAGAGAGGGATTTTGGGGGGGGATTCAATCCCAGGCCAACAGAGGCCCATGTGAAATCCAGAGACTGGAGTCAAAACCACTACGTCATCACAGGGCAAACAGTATTATTTAAGGCTGCTTTGACAAAACTCTGAATAACTGCTGCTCTCTAAAAACTGCTGTCTCATTGGGATTGACAGCCACCACACACAGACTGACATAACAAACTGTTGCCTGTGTATTGAGGTGTTAAGACGAACACAGTGAATGAAACATTCATGCTTGTATTATGTCATTACTAGGTGAGCGGCAAAAATGTGTAGGCATGTGAGTCTGCGGCAAATGTGCTCAATGTAGCTGAGCTAGAAAATGGAAGCTGAGTCATAAGGTAAGAGGTAGGCCTAAGAGGGTTTCCTTTGAGTCGAATGCAAATGGCAAATGCAATCTCATCTGCTGCAATTTGGGTCTGACTAATAGCATGGCCCAGTAAATACCAAGCAGATTCATCTTCATCACCCTGCCTTATAAATTCCAACCTAGAGAACCAAGAAGCTCTAGTATATCTGCTTTAAAAGTATATTGATGTAGGATTTGAAGAATGAGTTTAGAAGTAGGGATGCAGTCAGTTCACTTCCAATTTGCTCATTTCAAATGTAAACTTAAAGCTACACTAGGCAAGATTTGTATGTAAAGATACACCTGTTTTATCAGCCTAAATCACAACATGGGGCTGCAACAGAGAAGAGTGTCCCATAAAATTTAAACCGCAACTCATATAATAATGATAAAGCCTTGTTGTCCATTATTTCTTTCTAAAGTATAGGGACATTTGTATGGCAATAGATTTAGATTTAGAATTTGAAAGAAAATCTCCTTCCTGAATTGACTGAATTGAATGTCACATTTTCACTCCATCACAACAAACACGGTAGGCAAATGTAAATGAGAGTTATGCCATTATGATATCAAAGCACATCAAGGGTGGACAGTGTGACATGCCTAGCAGCTTGGTGCTACTCTGTCAGTGAAGGAACTAGAGTGTAAAATACAGTTAAGGGACTCTACCGTCTTTGTCACAGAACGTGTACGTTTACTGTTGCCGTAACCATATTATCACACTTTTAAAGTAATTTGAGTTTACTTGCAACAATATGAAAATTGTAAATATAATAATATGAGCTTACATTGTAATGTTCAGTAAAACTAGGTATGCAATAGCCTTGTGAAAATATTCCAAACTGGCTTTTCAAGTATTATGTCTGCTTTCAAAAGAAATGTTGAGGATGAAGCACTTCTGCATGTATGGGATCCATTATAACAACATATATGCATTCAAAAGTTAAGCTGTCCAGAAAGACTCTGTCTAGTCTAACCACAAAGCCCATCACTTTCTTTTATATCTCCATGCACAATTCATCTGTCTTTGTATTTACAACCCTCTAAGAATTAACCTGTCACGGATCGCAGGGAATAACGCCGGCATATCTCTATCTGTCAAGTGCTCACCTCATATGGAGCATCCAACCTCCACATGTTCAAACAAGGCATGGATATTATGCATCATCAGTTGACAGAAAACATGCGACAGGGAAATTAAAAAAGCGAGGAGACAAAAGAGGTGGCAGCCGAGTGAGAGAATAAATTATGACTCCCCCCTTCCCCTCTCCTGGAATCAGGGGACATGTCGCATGTCATCTCGGTGTCTTGGTGCGCAGCGGTGCGGTGATGATGTGCTGGGCAGGGCCAGTTCAAAACAAAGTCAAGGGCATCGGGGTGATGGGGGAAGCTAAACGCTCCAATTGTTCCCTGTCTCTAAACAAATGTATGGATGAGTGAAGAAGAAAGGGCATGGGGATCAAAGAGGGGCAATCGCAGTTTCCTAGTATGACTTCTGAACTGCCTGGTTATTTCAGCATCTAAAGCTAACATGCTGGTCACTGTCGCATTGATGCTCAAACTGGTTTGGTACCTACATAGGCCCAAAACAAAGATAGCACAATGGGAGTTAGCTAGTTGGAATGAGGGATGATCAATTCTCATCTTCTGTTCTAGTCAACCTGCAGATTCATTGTCCCTGTCCCTGTCCATGACCTCACAGCCAATGTAGAAAAGGTTACTTTCTATATTGGATGTAAAATGGTACGTTCTATAATGGATTTCACTTTATATGGTCTGTGACGTCAGTTCTTGTGGGCATATAAGACACTGAATCACAGTTCACAATGACACCCATCATTGCCAGCAAAGATAAGTCTGTTGCAATGACTGTCACTAGTGTGGCAGTCTCCAAGTAGCTTAGTGGAAGCTCTCGTCTCGGGCCGTGTGGTGAACTGGCAGCCACAACTCCTTTCATCCACACTGAGAGAGCAGAATAAAGTTCAGAGGAATTACAATAATCTACCCAGTTAAGCTCAGAGTAGCTGGGATAAGCACCGCTACTGCATCAGTCTCACAAATGTTTATAGAATTTCCAATGTGACTTGGGACGAATCTCCATGCATGGAGGCCTATACCACCTAACTCAAACTGTGACGGTAGATGTTGAGGGAGGGGAGAGTGTGGCTGTGACCGATTTGGATCCCTAGCCACTAACTAGTCCACTATTGCGCGCGTCAGCCATTTTTGCTTAGTGTGCGATTGCACAGTGAAAATTCTGGCCTACGTTTAAGGGCACACATTTTTCCTGCAATGCAATTTCTAGTGAATGACCCCGGTCACTAGTTTGGACCAAATGGACCATAATGCATTTCGCGCTGACTTTGGACGTAGCTACCAGCAATGGTGTCCGACAGTTTATGCGACAGCTGGACACAGATTGATGACAATGCAACAGTGTCCGAATCCAGATCCATCGTTTATTGATTTGCAATCTAAGGCGACGCTAATTAGAGACTAGGAATCGGTCACATCCCGTGTCTTCTTTACTTCCTCCTCCAAGATTTCCCCAGCTAGGATTCAAACCAGCAATTCCAAGATCACAAGCTTGTTTCTCTAATCCAGACAACCGTGTGCCATGGATGGCCAGGAGTCTGCATGTTTTCATTCCAACCAGAGACTACACCAGGTGATTTCACGGATTAGTTCCTCCTCTCTGGTTGAATGTGTGTTAATCAGTGAAATCAGCTGCTGTAGTCTTTGGTTGGAACGAAACCTCGCAGACTCCTGCCCCTCCATGGCACATGATTGTCCAGCCCTGCTCTAATCAGTAGGGTAGTAATCCAAATACTACTCCACTAAGGCACTGGTTAAAAGTTTAGGATGAAGTGGCCACTAAATGCTTGTTTATGTTTGTGGCCCTTACTTCACAGCTGCAAATTATTTAGTTTAATTCTGAAAGAGAAATGAATTGCATGAAAATGAAACCTTAAAGTCTATGGCCTGCCGCTATCGTGAATTGCCATTAAATCCACCAAAACCAAACTTATTCTGACTTTAGAGAGGGAGAGGAGTAATACAAATCATACTCACGTAACCATATCGAAAGTGATTATGGGAGGTTTTAGATGCAGATGTCTTTTCGCACGCATTCTTCTGCATTAACAGCCATTGCTCATTAGGCCCATGTGGTGCAATAGTGTAATAATAGTCTCGCCTATGCACCATTCATATGCTTCTAATTGGATAATTTGTTTTAATCTCTATGAAAAATGCTGAATATTAAAAATCTCCTCTGTTCCATTAATTACAACAGGAAGCGTTACTAAAAAACATTATGCAAATCTGGAAAAGTAATAGAAGGAAACAATATATCAATTAATCTAACCTCGTGTACATGACTGTCCTCTTGAATGATATGTATTTTGGTAGTGCAATTCTACAGTCTCATGAAAAACAATGTGTGATGAAACCTGTTTTTTGACTTGCACACTGCCTGTTGTTATACAGTAAAAACATGTTGCATGATAGTGAGTGACAGTGCTACAGCGCACCACAGGAGAAAAGGCTTCATACCAACACATTTCGAAGAACCCCTGAAGCTCTGCAGCTAAAAATAAAAACAGGGCTAACTCCCCGATGCAGAACACCTGTCCTGTCCTAGACACTGTTTACCCCAGACTCCTTTTTTTTGCCTGTCCCAACCATTCAAGAGAAGGCAGTTCTGAACTCAATACGAGAAGCAAAAGACTAACACCACCCTAAAAAAAAAAAAAAGTCTAATATCAAGTCTTGGAAGATCCACTCTCTTGAATGACTAATGCCCTTTTCATGAACAGAGCCTCTGTCATGACTATACTCCGCAGAGCTTGGGATGGACAGAAAAAGATCTCTGAGCAACAGAGATGGGAATCATCAGCACAGGGAGGAGTGGGGGGGGGGACGAGCCATCGAGGACTCTTTAACCATCCGCTATGAGGCAAACCAACTCCAGGGCAAACCGATTAGTCTGGGCTCACAACTGCAGCATGCTCCTCTCATCTCCAACTAACTCTCAGGAAGCACCAGTGGATAAGGTCACCGGTGTCAGTCTGCCTGTGTGCCAGCTAAGAACGTAAACAGATGAAACAGACAACAGTCCTTAAAGCGAGTGCAGGGAGAGCCCGTGTTCTTGATCATCTAGACAGTAATGACCTCAGGTGCGTGTCAGAGGTGATGAAGGGCAGGTTTGCAGTCAGATATGGGGGCATTTGAAAAGTCACTTGACATAAGCTTTTCGGCAAAGCACCACACAAAAAAATAAAAACATAAAATACAGTGCATACATTTTTTGTATGGGTGGCCCCAGTGGGAATCAATCCCCTAACCTTGGCCATGTAAGTGCCATGCTCTACCTACGAGCTGAAAAGGATCACATACAGTATGTCCTATTATGGATATTCATTGGCTTTGTGGTTAGACTAGACAGGGACTTTCTGGACAGCTTAACATTTGAATGCATGTTTGTCGTCTCCTCGACCTGCAGTGACTGCACCAATGTCAAAAATATAAATTCCTGTTTATTTATTGTATTTGGTGATGGAAGTGATTCAAATTCTGATTGGAATTAGATTGTTCTGATGCCCAATATATCATACGCTTTAAAGTATCCTTCGTATTTCATTGCTGTCAGGAGAAAATATAAACTATTCAGGAACTAAGAAAAACAGCCTTATTTTCGGATTGTTGACGTTATTCTATGGGGTTTGAAAAGGTTTGATAAGCCCAAGAGGTCGGAGACCTTTCTCAACCCATAGGGAAACATGTAATCCTTCAACTGAATTTGTTTCTTAAATCACCAAAATTTGACAAATTAGGTTTTCACCTGACAGCGACGATTTGCTGAATGGGTTGTGCCCAAATGTTATGTCAATGAGTTGAGTGCAGAATGTTGTATTGCATGTAGACCTTTTAAAGTGGTGGAACGCAGAGATAAGAATGAGGGACCTGGACATCGTAACTTCAGTATATGGAACTCCAAGGTTGATTTAAAAATTGTCAAATTGGGTTGTTGCAGCAGTAATAGTAAATGGGGATTTTAAACAAAAGTGAAAAGTATGAAAAATATGAATTAAAAGCATTATCAGCGTGTGCAAAATAGCAGCAGTAGCACATAGTCTGACAAAGAAAAATTCAAATATGTACAATATGAAAATATACCAAAAATCACACCCAGGTGGTGAAGTAAGCGGTGCACGTGACACATGGGCTAGTCCTGATTGGTCTAAATCTCATGCTACGAACGGACACACACATGGGCGGAGACACATGTCACGTATAGAAGTGGCTGCTCCACTTAAAAAAGGAATATATCTAGTATAAAATATGTGAAAAATTATAAAAATATAAAGATATATGCAGTATACTGTATATCAAATTATATATGCAAATAACCAAAAAGGGAAACAGAGGTGACTTGGGACGAGGCATTTCTACCACCAACAAAACCAAATCCACCAACCACTTTCACTCTCTTTGTCTCCCTATTTTGCTGTTTATCCTCCCTGAGTTATGTTCTTAGTGCATATTGAGGATAATCTACTGGGCTGATGAACGTTTTACAGTTTGTTTTGATATAATGCTTTACAGAATGCCACACACGGCTGGAGACGGCCTCCTTTTTCATCCTACAGTGGCATTAAATGTCTCAATGCCATCTGGATAATAAAAACTCTCCTTTTAAAGATGCTCATTTTAATTGGTAAATGTTTACTTGCAGGAGCTCTCGGTGGGCACGCACTCCACTTCTAATGAAGCACTTTAAAGCCTATGGCTCCTCGCTGCTTCCTTTCAGTGTGACTCCAAACAAATGCAACCTGGGGTTGAACTATTGATAATGGTTGATAAGGGCCGATGAAACACGGTGCTGAACACCGCGCTGAGCATGCAGTGCATAAAACCTGCACCAGTACATTTACCCTGTCACTGTAACAGTGATCTTTCCTCTGTGTCTGTGTGTGCGATTTTGTGTGTGTGTTCGTGTGTCTGTGTGCTCGTGTGTGTGTGTGTGTGTGTGTGTGTGTGTGTGTGTGTGCTTGTACGTGTGTTTGTGCAAGTGTGTTTGCTTGCGTGTATGCCTATGCAGGTCTGTTTATCTGATTGTGTCTCCAAGCTGCGTGTCTAAGCTTGTGCGTGTGCTGCTGCGTGAACACAGGACTGTATGTGAGTGCATGCATCCTAATACGTCCACACTGGGTCTATGTGTCCATTAATCTCTGCAGCAGCAGAGCGCTGCCTTGCACACACCGCACTCTATCCCTGACCCAGTATGTTGTGCGATCCTGCCTACAGCCTCATTCGTCTCCATCAGGGGACAGTCGAGGTTGAGACTCACCAAAGCGCAGTACGTTTCTGGCGGATCTCCACATGTGATGTTTGGGGGGTCGAGGGCCACTCGCAGGTACTTTGTCATATCGGTAGCTTCCGGCTGGCAGGCCATGTAGTCCCACGCCAGGCCCTCCTCTGTGTAGATCTGTGACTTACATACGTCATAGTGTCCCCAAGCTGCCGGGTAATGCTGCATGGCATGTGCCATGCTGGTATATGCAGCTTGCAGAGTGAACAATACAGGCCAAAGCATCGCTGCTCTCCTTTTGTGTGTCTGCTGTGTGTAAATGTTGTTGTTTTTTTGTCTTTGTAGCTGCTGCTCAGTCACGAAAATCACAATATAGCTGAGAGTGTTCTAAATTAACCAAAGCTTCAAAAGATGCAATGGAGCATTTGGGAACTGTGGCAGCATCTTGCTAGTTTTGTGTTAGCAGCTTCAGGCTACTGTTAGTGCCCTCATTCAGTTCTTTTTGTGTGACTGGGTTTCAGCTTCGATTGCTGCCACTTCTGCCTGGCTGATGAGGCGTGTCAACAAGTGAGCGTCTTCAGAAGTGTCGGGTGTTGATGAAAAGGTCAACAAACGGTCAGATGTGATGTGAAGGGGGCAGGAGTGACACCCACTCCTCATAAGTCAGTGGTTGTCAGATGTCTTTGCTTGATCTCCTGTCAGTAATGGTTTTCACCATAGGCAGCATCCTAAAGGACAGAAGGAAAACATAGTTTTGGTGAATGCCACAGGTCAGACACACACACACACACACACACACACACACACACACACAAACACACACACACACACACACATTTGAAATGCTGTACTATATTAATTTTGACAGAGATTCAACATGGTTTAAGGGCATTTAAGTAGTAGTAGTAGTAAGATACTAACTCTGCCACACAGTCTGACTACCTATTAACACACACACAAACCCAGAGCGAGTTAGTTGTTAGTCTTCTACCCTTCGATAATAACCTTGGCAAAAATACTGTATGAAATTCAAATTTTGCTTGTTCTGCAAAGCCTAATCTCAATTAAATTTTCATACAAAAAGGCCTATTTCCACGTGTCAAGTCACTGCATTTAAGTTATTGCTTTTTCAGGCTATCGCTTCTTTATAGTGGATGTGTTTGTACGTCGTCCTTTTGCCAGTGCCTTCAGAGGCGTTTGGGAGATATTGAAGTAAAATTGGGAGACAGAAATGGTCTATTTGAGGGATTGTAGGACTCTCAGAGCTATCACAAGACATCAGTCAGATGCCCTAACTCGTCAGGTAATGGTGCCTGGCAGCAGTCCGTGGCGAGTCAGACCCTCACAATCCTTATTTCTCAGGTAAAAAGTGTGTGTTTTGGCAGGGAAAATGAAATGGAGCAGCTATATTCACCTGCCTCCAGAGTAATGCACTGTAAATAGGAGTTAAGTTACTGTTGACTGTCAGTGTGTAGTAGTCTGTTTATGTTCCAAGGGAGTTGCTGAATATTGTACTTTTATTTTAATTTAACCTTTGCCTATCTAGGGCAGGGTTTTACCAAGGATGCATGTTCTTTTTTTAATGCCCTGACAATTTTGCAGTGCCCTGCTTCACATTCATAGTGACACACATTCAGACCTGGGGATTGCTGGTCACAGAGCAACTCTACTAGAGCAGTTGGAGGTTAAATGCCTTGCTCAATGGCACTTCAACAGTAGTTGTTGAGGGGAAAGTGAGATTTTCCCCACCAGTAGATGCATTTGAACCAGTAACTTTCCTGTCAGCAGCCTTGTTCTGTTGCCTTTAGGCTGCAGCCACCCCCCAGTGACTGACAGTCACTGCTGAAATAAAACATTTCAAGTAACCTGGGGTTTTGTCTGTGCCGTGGAGAGTCTGTTTATGTTCAAAGGAGAGAACAACCTCTGGTATTGGATTAAAAGTATATAGTGGTTACTGGTTATCAAGTCAAGTCAAATTTGCATTTAACAAACAGCTTTGTCACATGAAAGAACAAGGATACAGATAAAAAAAAGAGAATGCAAACATCACAGATTTTAATATATGTATGTGTGAGTCTCTGTGTGCACACACATGTGCTCTTTTCCAACATATTGTAAGCTGGACATCTCGTCTTGGACTGAAAACTGTGCCATTTGAATGATTTTTGACCACATCTCAGGCAATTACTGCTTTTCTCCTACCTACCTAACATCTCTTTTACAAAATGACCAGAGGCTGCGAAGGCTTGAATATGTCCCAACTGTAATGAAAGATGTTCATCTATGCCAGAAAAACTATCTGCACTGCAATTCACACCTGCCAGACCCTTAAAAATGAGCCATGTCAGGAGGTATGGATGGCAGGCTTGATTTGACAGACCTCTGGTGGGAGAGCGGGAGAAATCAGAGGAAAAAGTGTGAGGGGGAAAATAATTTTGGCTGTTTAAATGTGCTCACGTCAATCAAAAGACTCCTAAGAAGACGCCAGTTACAAGTTTGATAACAGGGCTGGAACTCTGAGCCACGAATAAGCCATTTCTTTCGTGGGGATACGTGTATCAAATTTCATAAATATAAATGTCAGTCTCTGGTCAGAAATGCGTCGTGGGATGGACCACTATTATCTCATATGCACACACACGCACACACACCATTAAGATAAAACTCCCTTTCATAATACAATTTAATTATAAAGACAGTCATATTAGGTACCACTGAACAGGGTTGTCGAGGTCTCTTATCTTATTTTTATTTAATAGGGAACATTCAAAGCTAATAAGCAACAGTGAATGGAGCTAACCACGGGGATATTGGCTTTTAATTCATAGACACAAAAAGTAATGAAAGCTAGACACATGAAAGAAAAGTCTCTAGTCTGGCTCTCTGTCATCCCTACTTATACCTCATAATATCAAAATCTTTACACAGAATTACATCCACACAAATCTATAAATACAATCTACAGCCAAATAATAACGCTCTAGTCTTGCTTTCCCTGGCCCTGCTTTGCACCAACGAAGTAAGCATCTATACCTCAGTGACCCTCACTACGCAAGAGGAGACTCTGGAATGTCATAATTTCAACGAGAAAAATAGGAGGTCAGATTCTATATTAAAAGTCATCAATATTTGACCACCTCTCCCTATGTACAGACAGAGAGCTTAGAGCTTAGGGCGACTACCCCACCCCTTCTCCCTCCCCCTCTCTCTCCCTCACTCCCTCTCTCTCTCCC
>OMLI01023530.1:0-11255 GCA_900302605.1 Rondeletia loricata
TGCACTATAAACATAAAGTGATTTCACTAAAGTGTTTTGGAGAAACTCATTAATAAAGCCCCCGCATTGCTCTCAAGTACTTGGTAAAATGTCCCAACTTTGACCTTTCATAAAAATCTATATATAAATATCCAAAATGCTGCAATGAAAATATTTGAGGGTTATTATAGTTTACGATTTGGTGGGAAATTCTTTTTTAATTATGTTATTATTATCTTCATATGTTTAATGGCATCAGATTGAGATATTGAAGCAAGGAAGAACCCATTGGATTTTTGAACGGCCTTTTAAACAACAGTTTTCAGTCGCACTAATTATTCCACTGATCAGCTCTTATCACGAGTGTGGCTCTGTATGTAATCGGGACCGCGTAGCTCCGCTATATTTGATCCAACGCTATGAGAATAAAGTTATTTTGACTCAATGCTGGGTAAGTACCATAAAGACACATTAAAGAGCGGCTGGCTAGACCATGGTTTCACAAGAGACGGCTCACTCGACCGCAGTCAAAAAAACGAGGGTACGGATTGCTAAACTGAGTTTATGGATTGCTAAACCGTGCGCACGGATTTCCCACTCCGTACAATCCTGTTTAGATGAAGAAACAACATTTGTTAAATGAAAAGTGTGGATTTGGAATTGAAAATTACTGCTTTTGGCAAAACTATAAAGAAATTACTTCAGGCCAGAGATGGGCAATCATGTGCTATGGAGAGTCAACTGTAACAAAATAAGGACAAGGTTTGATGCCAACCAAAGACTACAACAGGCAATTTAAATGATTAGTTTCTCCTCTTTGCTTGAAGGTGTGCTAATCAGTGAAATCACCTGGTGTCTTTGGTTGGATTGAAAACCTGCAGACACCCGGCACTCCATGGCATAATGATTGCCCATCCCTGCTTTAGGCAATTTTTGCTCAGAGAAACCCATCCCTGATTGGTTTCCAGGGAGAAATATGAGGATTGCATGTACAAAATTTTGAAATGCGTCATATGTGATTGATGTTTGACACTACATTTGAATGATTCTGTATAATGCAGAAAGAAAACTGCTTCCTACCATAGTGTCAGTTGTACTGCAAAACAATGTCTTTGTATTCTTTGTTTGGCGACGTTGAGAAGACGATATGACCCATCCAGGATTCTATACTATCTCCTATTTCCAGCAGAAAAGAGACACATTACTCTCCTAAACAATATAGTGATGCGCGCACATGAAAACATGGCAGTGACTAAATAGCACATCTGCTCAACGTCTGAGTATGGCACAGTTGTCACTTCCCTTGGATGATTTGTTTGGTGTCCCAGTCAAGGTGAACAGTCACTACTTCTCTCTTGGGATATGATGGAGATCAGTGAAACAAACATGCACAGCACAAGAATAATAACTTTTCACTTCATTCACTGCCATACAGGAGCATCTCTTCATATTCAATCACAGTCTTCCACGGGAAAAGAAGATTTTAATTCATTTTAATTATGCTTTGCTTTTAAATACCATGCAGCTTAACCTTGTTCATACAAAGGGCACTTTTGAAGGTTCAGTTTGGCTGTGCCTTCTGGTCTAATCTCGCACTATAGATTGATGGCAGGTTTGTCCATTGTGTCAAACCTTGTCCTTATTTTGTTACAGTTGACTCTCTGAAGGTGCATATAAATGTTACATGGAGCGCAAGCACCACCAACCACTCACTGCCAACATCCTTTTGCAGTGATGTTAGAAAGGTGCTAAACATAATAAGTTAGCACAAATAGCATGCACATAAGGGGATAATAAATGCATATTAGACATGAGCCTGTATGTGATGTATGAGATGCAGGCCTCTAACAGGATTGTACATCATCAAAGCAGAAAGTTCACACAGGCATTTTTTCACTGCGTATAACATCAGTGTAGATGAACTGTAACATGCAAATGGAGAGGCAATGGCAGTATCATTTTACTTGTCCATTTGGTTCACAAAGAAAAGTCACTGTCTATACTCTCTGCATAAAGGAGTAAAAAATGAGGTCGACCCAATTCACCACCAGTTTACACAGTGACAGAGTTCATTGTCAAGGGTAAACTCTGTCAACTGCACCTACATTAAATTATGCAGGAAGTAGGCAGGGGATCATTATGTGACATCTGCAGTGGCACCAAGTGCTGGCAAAATTATAGCCTGGAGTACTGTGTGATTGGCACTTAATGAGCAAATGTGAGTGACAATGAGCTTTAGCCTGGGGGCAACAACAGCATGGGGCAGTAGTAGGTCATGAATCTGGAATAATGAAACAGTAAACGGTCTCCATCACCGTTATTGATTTCCCTTTGCCTTGCTCTGTGTTTTATGTCCATGATCATCCACCAACATTGCAGCCACTCACACATAAAGCAAGCTGGACATGTGGACACTATTCGATTAGTAAAGGAAGAAAGGTACAGTAGGATGAAGGATCTATTTCACCCCTTATGACCCTTTTACTCATTCTCTCATAATTTGCATATATGACTGAACAGACTTTATTGAATTGTGTTCCTTTAATATATAGCTGTGCCTTATAGCAGCTAAGGCTTCACAAAGTCCTGATCGAGGGTCTTCTGTCATCACTTTTAAATGGGAGGAAAAGGAATAGCTTGGCAGAAAAGATGCCTTAGCAGAGGACTTGCACTTGACTCCTGCTCTGTCGGCTTATCAAGTCTTTCATTAGCACGCTGCCGCTGGACCTCTCCATAAATGTAGCTGGTAATTCACAGGAAGCGCCGCCACCCGCTGAGGCCTCCTACTCCCCATCCCCAGCCATTATGTGATTCCTCATGGTTATGTGGCTCTTCTCCACACCCACCTGTCTGCCAGTCTACCTCCCCTGCTATCTGCCACTCACATTTCAGTCTACAACTGGCTCCTCTCTCCACAGCTACATTCGCAAGCTCTCTCTTACTTTTCAATTTGCGTCTCCATCAGCCTTTAAGCGCCAGGATGGATGTTTACAGAAACAAAACTGCCAGATTGAAATATTTGTTTCGTCATGGAATTAGCCGTGTGCCACATTTGAATGATCCATTTTCTCTCTGAGTGCTGTCGACAGCGTGACTTGATACTCTCACCAATGCATTAAGGTTATGCATGCATCATTAGTGATCTTTGAAACCTATACCAAATGACTATAGAAGAGGCTGCCTGCTGGGGAAAGAGGGAGATAGACTCGTGCTTCTCTATCATGTTTGTATCATCAACATCAAAAATATCCCAGTGTGAGACAACAAATGTAATGCAGTTAGATCATGTATTAGCTACTGAATTCATAAAGCGATATCTATTCTTCCTATGACATTTCATTGTGCTTGAATGCGTTTAGTATTTGTTATTGATAGAATCATTGTTGAAATGATATGGTGTATGTACAGTAAGCACTATAATGCCCTTTTTCATCATCCTACAGTAGCTGAAAACACCATGAATTTACAGATTTTACGATTATTATTATGACATGCTAGTGTTTTAAAACCTCCAAGGTTATTGTAAAAGCATGTTTTACTTAGGATGAGAGAGGAGGAGGCAACGATGTGTGACAAAGGTAATGTGCCGGATCTGAACCCATGGCATCACATGCACACGGCACACACACCTCAGCCTACTGAGCCACCAGGGAGTCCCGTGCCACGCTACTGTTAGCCTTTGCATCCATCACATATGGAAAGAGACAAGTGTTACAGACTTGTTGTAGCGCTCAGCAGGCCACTGACCTGAAAGTTAGTTTAATTAAAAGGTATTCTGGTATTTCCTAGTTGTTTTTGCTCATCTCTATCATCCACCTAGATTGTGCACAGCGTGTCTTATTACATAAGCAGTTCAAAGTCACATTACCTTCTAATGCTCATAGCAAGGGCGTAGGTTTCACTTGACCATTGGGGGGGGACACATTTAGCGGGGGGTCAGGGGGTCCTCCCCCATGAAATTTTGAGCGTCATACATTTCATTTCCTGCATTCTGGTGGATTTTTAGGCACCCATTTTCCCTTTTACTGCATCAATTTATTGTGGAAATGTTTCATTTATGTAAAGGAAAAACAACATTCAGATTCACTTGCCAAGTGAAAAAAGGTAAATGATGAAGTAGACTGTCATTATGTATTACAAATATTTATTCTCCTTCAGCTACAGTTGCATTAACAAAAATAACAACATTAAACTCCATATTTTACATCAAGATAGACAAATCTTTTATGTCCCATATGTTTTTAGGGGACACATGTGTTTTTGAGTGTTTGTTTACAAATCGCGATTTTTAAATGTTGGTTATATCTCAAAAACGATTTCTCGTGCAATTTTACCTTTAGAAAAGTTGGGTTTAAGGACTTATGGGATGATTTTTGAGTCAAATCAATCAACTTACATCATCAGCAGGAAGAGGCTCCAGGCCACAGTAGCCAGCCAGGCGCGACTGTGGGTAGACGTGAGGAAAGGTTGCAAAACGACTGGCATGGCGAAAATGGTATGGTCCAGTGCAGGGGTGTAGGGATATCTAACAAATAATCTAAGTGTTGAGACCCTCTGTGCTGTTATAAAAGCCTGTTTTGGTGAGGTGATTATCATTCATGATATTTTGGGGGGGGACAAATTCACCTCTTATAAATATTGGGGGGGACTAGTCCCCACTGACCCCCCCTAAACCTACGCCCATGGCTCATAGGATGCCATTCTGTTTGAAACTCCTTTTATAACTTTAATAACTTGCAGTGAGTTCCCAAATTAGTGGCAATCACTGCTCAGAAGGAAAAATACTTAGCATTAGAATTTATAGCTGTAAATGTTAATTTGATTTATACTATCATCTTAAAACGTCTCTGCTTGCAGATAAATGGCCAAAAAAGAATCTGCTTTTTTTGGACTGACCTTTTGAAGTGTTGTCATTTGGAAGATTTTCATGAGGGAGGTGAATCTGTTTCCATAACACATCTGTACAACACAATTAACATAGATTAATAGATTATTGAACATGACAAGTATAATTAGTTTTATGTAGAGTGCTTCAGGTGTTAATATGAAACATAAATACTGTAAACCATGGATGAGTAAATAGCACCCACATGTTACAGTATTTCTTCACATGACAAAACAGCCAAATTAATTTAATATGAAGGGGAACAATGCAAGATTTAGTTACAACTTCCACCTTTGTTTCCACGGGAATATTCCTCATCACATCCTTTAACTCGGAGTAAGATTAAGATTCCCTCTTCTCTCATCACTATGATTTCCTGGAGTTCTCTGGCAAGTATAATCACTTGTGCACACATAGTGCAGATAAGCGTCCAAGATACCAAATGACTTTCAGTGATTTCACAGTTTTTAATTGGATCCTATGGATAAAACAATTGTTATCTCCATTTGGGGGTGTTTGTGACTCTGGGCGTAGGCAGACTGATCTGATTTGAATAAGAAGAGCATTGTGGTGTTGCCACATTTTCCAGTCTTTTGTAAAGGTGGAATTGAGGTTTCCATGCATCCATACATAATTCTGTCCAATATGCACAATACTAAAATATGATCAGCTACCAAGGTTATCACGGTTAAATAAAATTGAATCTCAGACACAAAAAAAGAAGAAAAACATTGTTGACTGAATTAAAAACAAAATCTGAAGCATGTGAACTGAACCTATAATTTCTGCCTCCAAAATTAACTGAAATTAGAATACAAATCTGCAAAAAATATCTTCAGTTTCAAGTTTTTGGTGTCAGCCAATGTGAAACAGAGCATGGAGGACTGTAAGTCAACAACTGCTATCAAGACTAAACAATACTAAAACTAAACTGAATAACAACTCAAATGAAACATTTGTGAACTGAGAACTAAACTAATCTAAAACTAAACAAACATTTGAAAATCCCTGCTGAAATCTGAAACTACAGTGAAATTTGAATAAAAATAAAGAAGAAGAATAAAAACTAGTCCAAATCATATAAACAATAAAAAATCTGAGATTTTGTGACTGTCATTGTGGTTTAGTAAGAGTTATGATTGATTCCTTCATTTATTTATTATGAACTTTAGTGGTTAGCTGATAAGGATACATTTATCATAAGCCCAATTATATCAAAGTAGTAAATTCAGCAGGACTTTTGAGATATAGGAAAACGTTTTTCAAATAAGTAAATTCTAAATTTTGCCTTTCAGCAGTATGTTTCCTCAAAAAACATTCTCTTTACAAACTATTCAACAGCGTTAATAGTTGATCTGGGACCGATTATGGCAGATGTTCAGTGTCCAAAGGATGGCTCAGGCATCTGAACTGTCAATGTTTTATTTGTTAATGTGTAACGAATCTACAGATGGACTTCATCCAAGCTAAAAATGAAAGCTCTTGAAAAGGCCTATTGATCTTTTACTCAGTAGCTCTATGACTCTCTCTCTCTTTCTGTGTGTGTGTATTTGTTGAGGTAGTGTAACTAGATAAGACCAAGTGTCCTTGGTTGGGCCTAGAGGAGTCACACATACTCATACTCATACTCATACACATACACACACACACACACACACACACACACACACACACACACACACACACACACACATGCATGCAAACATGGGCTCATGCACATATGTGGGTCCTGGGAGTGGGATTTGAACGCAGTGGGCTGTGAGGATGGGTAATGGAGGACAGTGTGTGTCCTGGGATCATGGCGGATGGATCCTCCATTGCGAGGGCGATGAGACCTGAAGGGCGACAGGGAGATGGAGGCATTGAGGGAGAGAGCAGCCGCAGCCCAACGCTCTGTTAGGCGCCTAATGGAGAGACAGCAAGGAAGCAGCAAGCACTATAGGGCCCACTGCTCACAGAGCAGCACTGGAGGAACACAAACTCACAGACAGGGAAGAAAAGTCAAGCGGTAGGGGCTGCTGCAGGACTGGGGCATTTCTGTTGGACAACAGATATGTAATCCCACGGTCTTTAAAGGTGCAATAATAACACTGAACATAATATATTGGCAGGGGATTGACAGGGATGTTGATCAATAACAATGACTCACCGATTACTTCGCCGGGTGCTGAGATTTCTGGCTTTCAAAACTCGACTTCCGGTTTGTACTCTGTTTTGGACCCCTCCCCCCTCCCTCCTCCCCCTTACCAGCATTTTTAGTTGCTCAACGCTGGAGGTGCTGTGAGCGAGCGACTGGAAAACAAGACATCTTCTCATTTATGAAGGCTAAAAAAGCCTCGTTCTCAAGCCAAAAAAGCAAATTACAAAGCAGTATTTTGCATTGTGATGTATTACCTTTTCACTAGATGTTTCTGTTGGATCTTTTCTCTAATGAACTAGCTTACTCGTCTCTATTGTGAAAAGTGTAACTTTATTATTTGTGTCCATTACAGGCCACTGTAAGCCGTGCCAGAGGCCTGTCGATGTTGTTGCGATATCTTGGTCGCCAATTAGATCGATAAAAGTCATAGATTTCTTAATGCCCCTTTAACAATATCTAGAAATCTATTCAAGCAAGACCAAATTGAATTTGGCTTTAGTTAGTTTACTGGTGGCAGTTTTCCAATTGTAATGCTTTCGTTAAAAAAAAAGGCATATTATGGTATATGAAATGTAGAAATAATGCAGTCAAGTCACAATTCAGTGCTTTGATGTTTTCTGCAAAAATGTTTGTGCATTACCTCTCCCAAAATGTCTTCCTTCCTACTCCGTTCTCACACACTGTGACTCTGTATGTAAAATTGACTTTGATCTTGGAGTCTGGGACAAATACAAATGATGGAACCCGATTTTTCATTTTCTTGCATTTTAGAGGTAGACTGGATTTTCAGATATCGCACATAGCTCATTCTACTTTGGACTGCTGATATCACACTTAATTGGATCAAAGTCTTCCATTGCAACAAGACTTAAAATGATTCTTCCTCAGTGGTGGAGCTGTTTTAATGAGATCCTTCTCAAACTTTGTTACCTTGCTAGCTACATCCCTTTCTTTTTTCTGTGCATGAAGACTAAAAAATGAAAGCTTCATATACTGTAGATGTACTGTTTATTTCGAGATGATCATTCTTCTGTACTGTGATTGTTGATTGAATTCTCATGAAGGCCCATGCACCTTCAGATACATTTGAAATCTGTGCCAAAGTTGTGAACATTCATTTTTAAAGCCCTTAGCCACACACAGTCAGCTACTGGGGAACAATTTTAATGAATAATTGACATAAACCTACATTACTGAATGACTGGATTACAGCATGTTGGTTACATAAAGGCAGGAAACGGACTCGTGAGTCGGTTGTTCAAGTGTGAGCAGCGCAAGTACCTTTCTGACTCTTTCTGTTTCTGCACATCCCATACATATTTGGATACGTTGTCTCCTCTATTGTATAGATGTAGAAAATGCATTTTTGTTCGATTTTGTATGTACTGACCTAAGGATGACTAAAGATTGCACATTGAGATGGCAATATAATGTTAAATCCCTACAATCTATTGTCTTGTGCACAATGTTTTTAACAGTGCCCTCAGCATGCTACATGTTCAAAGCTATGGTAGTCAGTTAGAGACACACCAATTATGGCAACACACTGAGGTGCTTAAGAACAGGAATGAACGACCAGTTATGTCTCCTTCTGTTTCAAAATGCATTTATTATGTAAAATGTATTATGACTACAACTATGACAACAAACACCGCTTCCCAATTTACAGCTACCTTCATCCATGGGAGGTACACTGAAGAGAGTAAACAACTCTTTCGAAACGTGTATGAGTCTTGAAAGGAGACAAATTCTTATGTTTTGAACCCCATTTTCTGCAACTAACAGCTCAATATTAACTACAGGGTTTGATTAATTACAGACACTAGCAGTTGGATATTCAAGTGGCCTTGCCCCCAGCAGGGCGGGCCATATATACTACCAGATATATAGTTATATGTATAGAACAATGAGCTAATTCATTCTTTAAGAGAGGGGTACAAAAAGCCATCTGACCAACAGCAATTCACAGCCACCAGAAGTACTTGAAGTATCATTTCTATAACCACCTGCATGAACAGGTTATGAACAGATACTCGCATTTCATTGATCTCAATCGCTTTCATCATTGGCCTTTCCATTGTCTCTGCTATTTCCCTGTTACTATGTAGTGAGCACATGTACTCACAAGAGGGAACGGGTTCATTGAAAAGACACAGAGGGAAACTAGGTTAGGGAGCTGAGGCCCCAGAAGGACTCCAATGCACTCCACTCAATAAGAAAAGCCCTAAACAGATTTCTGTGAGGGAACTGCTCAGGGAGAACTGAACAGATTGACGGATACACGTTCTGCATGCTAGTGCTGCTGGAACAGCAACACCAAACGCTTCTCATCGACAATTACAGCAGAGGGAGCAGAGAGGGAGATAAGGCCAGTGGAGACGATGCATTTCAGGAAGATATTAGGTTTGGGCTGAAGAAAAATATATCTACACAGCCTTATTCAGTCAGGTTCCGGCACAGTGCGTGGAGAAACCTTGGCAGTATTACACGGGTGTGTGCAATTCAAATCCTCCCATTGTATTTCTGCAGATTCAATACATTTCAAGGTCACTGATAGTCACCTGTAATTGATTATTACAAGCATGCAGCACCGGGCTGATAAGCTCCTTTCACCACCGTAACGCTGAGCGCCTATTTCACAAAGACTGTTCATCTCCACTATTGACTGTCGACAAAGGAGGTTTAGCCCATTAATAGCACAGGCACAGGCAATATGATGACCGACATCTACGATGCAATCTGGGGTCACAGACAATGGAACACACTGGTATCATTGCAGGGGCATTTTTACCCCTGAGACAACAATGCATGACACATCGACAGCCCTGTTCAGTATGGTCAATCAACCGGTGTGGTCATATGACACAAAGCAATAGTGTGTATTTAGCAGGTCAGAAGATAAATGAACCATACGGATGAGGGCCATTATGAAAGACCTACAGTTATTTCATGGAGCATTTACAGTCCTAACGTTAGATGACGTAGAAACAGCCACACTTCTGCTCTTCAGGTGTATGACTGAGAAACCAAAGGCAATACCAGGCGAAAGGTTCTCCAGCTTCACTGTTAAACTGTGTAATCTAGCAGTATGGGACACAATCACTCTAGGAGAATAGGCTGCGAGATGAGCCACCTCACAATTCAAAGGGACACGAGGCTTCAACAGCACATCACTATCCAATGCACATGGCGAAAAATAACAGCAGCACTTCTGGGGGGCTTTGATTAGAAATCTCTCTCTCCTTTCTCCCTTTCGCCACTACCGCCTCGCGCACGGCGGGAAGTGTGTGGCTTGGCACAACTTTTGAAGTCTCACTTGGACACGCGGCAAAGTAAGGGGTTGCAGGTGTTGATTAGACGTCAGCTTCACTTTGGGAGATAAGTTGCCGTGTGAACAGGCCATTCTTGATTTTCAAGGGCACAGGATGCATTTGAGAGACTGCCAAAGGTCCACCTTCATGCTGCTGTTCACATTGAAAACAACCTGTGAGTTTGGGAGGAGTGTTTCGTTATCACAGAGCAAAAGGAGAATGACAGTTCTCATCTAGGCTTTTTGAACACCTCAAATGGCAGCTCGCATATTGACAGACGACATACTGTAATATGATTCTTTTAATGATTGTGTCTATCTAAAACGAATACATAGAGCCCTACACAAAGGAGACACAAATCAGGCATTCATTTAAGTGTGCTTATCAAATGAAGGTAAATACCTATTATCAGATTAAGGTGCAATATTCTTGGAACTCATTCATTCATCAATAATAAATAAGTACAACATGACAACAATATGCAGATTAGTATCAAATCGAAAATTACAGCCTCCAAATAACCATGATTAGCCAAAAATGCAGCTAAAATTCAACTCATAAAAATATAGATTTTTGACAACTTATCCAAGTCTGTCTGTATTGAGTTTTACAGAATATGCAGATAGAATAAGAATATTTACAGGTTTTGTTGTAATTCTTAGAATTGGCTGCAGGCAGTTGTACCTGATGAAGGCTACAGAAAATCACTTGTACATGAACCTTCAAATTCTACAATGTGCAGTGGGATTTGAGCCCAGTATCATTCACAATGTGTTAAAACAATGTGGTTAGGTTGCCAGGCAACACTAACCACATTGGTTATTTATTTGAAGCGTTGTGTGTGTGCGTGTGTGTGTGTGTTTGTGTGTGTGTGTGTGTGTGTGTGTATGGCGGGAAAAGGATTTAGAAGAAAGTATATTGTTCATGGTAATTACTGTTA
>OMLI01023536.1:5917-17467 GCA_900302605.1 Rondeletia loricata
TGTAGTCACCCGGACAGCTATCTAACCTAGTCTAGCTTTATTATTCTGCACATCACAGCTAGGGAATGGGGCAGTCGCTAAGTTACTTTGGACATGAGAAAGGCCTAGTTAGCTAGCGTTAGCTTGTGAGCTAGCGTTAAATGTTTTCTATCAGCAGCAGTAATTATGTCCACACTGAACGCAAGCCACAAAAATCTGCTCACTCAAATTCCCACAATAACAAACTAGTTAATGGTATAACACTGACATTAGAAACCATATACTGAAACAAGTGGGGGGTGCAAGTTGCAAGCTATCTCTGCGTCAGTGATGTAAAACAGTACCATGAGGGACTCAAGGGGTTGCAAAAGTGGTAGCAGCTTTAAAGAGTGACTAAACCCCAAACCCAAATCTGTGTGAAGCCAAACATCTAATGGGCCATCTGCTATTGGCTGATCTTTGGTGTACTTCTATAGAGTACAACAGGTGGTGACATCACCTGGCACCAAACATCAGCCAATAGCAGATGGCCAGTTCAGTACCCTGCTTTTCACCATTAGATGTCAGGCTTCACACAGATTAGAATTGGAGGTTTAGTCACTCTTTAATGATAAATTCACATATCACATAACACATTTCCCATCTGGGACAGTAAAGCTATTGATTGATTGACCTTGATAGTGTAGTGTCCGACATCAGCGTGGGTCATACTGTTTTTTTCCATGTAAAATCACATTATTTATTATGTAACAAAATAAAAAATAATCAATTTACAGTAGACTTGAAATATATGATTTGTTCCAATCATTCAGATTCTTGCTCAGAATGGTCTTATGAATTGGACAAAAAAATTTAAGACAGTACAAGTATAGAGTGATTACTACACATATCAACAGACAAATGGTTAAATCCCTGTATATCAACACATTATTGTATTTACTTATCAACAGTTCCAAACTTATAACCAAATCAGCACCATAAAATACACGTAGTGGCAGTTTATGTACCAAACATATGTGCAACTAAAAAACAGTACAGTACAGGAATATTTAAGCATATTTGCACTACATTAGGAAAAAAATGAAGCAGTTTGAGCGGTTTGACAACAAAAAGATTCACTGATTAAAAGCTATGTTATTAAATAATCCTAAAACACAAAAAATGACCACTGTTACACTGACAATAGGAACGTCATTAACACTAAGCTGAATTCCACAGTAGTGAAATAGGTCATAAGATAGCACCATTCAATCCCTTGGCAAAGGGAGGCCTCTACTGTAAACACACATATACACACACACACACACACGCACACATATGAGATCCATGACACAGAAGCACACACACTCACACACACTCATAGAAAATGGGTGACTAAAGACTACATTGAAACGGGTAAGAGGAAATGAGAAGGGTTCGACTGATATTGGTTTATGAAGGTCGATACCGATGTTTTTGGATTGAAGCTGCTGATAGTTGAAATTTTGTGCCAAAAAATTCCATGTATTCAGTGTTTATTCTAGTCAGGGTGGAAAAGCCTCTGAAACAGCATTTAGACTGTCATGGGACACTAAACTCTCCATTTAAACCCATAATAATAATAATGATAATAACAATAACAAATTGATCCATACTTGTGTGTAATTTAACCAAAATGTCACAATAGCTGTTTTTTAACAGTGTTTTAGGGGGGATTTTAAGGGCTTCCCATAGATAACCAGTGTAGTATTGATCAATTCTACCATAAATATGTAATCAATCAAACTGCATGATATCAATCATATGAGAGGTGGACGACACTGAGTGGCCGTTAACCGATTTTTAATAAAAGTTGGCCAATATTGGCCCCATACATCAGTCTAACCCTAGAAATGACCTCTTATTAACAACTATCATCCCCAGTCAGTCTGAATGGTTGTAGCTGGCTACTGACTGACTGGCTACCTGACGGCTGCTGGAGCACCAAATCTCAAATGCTGCGCCCTATACTATAATGATCAAAGCAAAGTGCAACCTATTACACCCTCCAGAAAGAGCAGCTCACACTGAAGGGCTCTACCAGTGTGTGTGTGTGTGTGTGTGTGTGTCTACTTGTTTCACATGGGAACACTGGTGGTGGTCTGATTTGCTGCTCTGAGAGGTGCGTTTGTTTTCTCAGTCTGAGTCTCCAGGACCCTTATCAGTTCTTATCCCCGACTCGGGGCTCCCTCTGTTCAGCCCGGGTGGTCTTACTGGGCCCCAGAGACCGAGACCAGTAAAACACTCACAGTCTGCGTTAGGTAGTGAATGTCCATTTTTGGCCAGTATGAAGAAAATCCAGAAAATGTAAAGCCTCCCGAACATAACTCACTAGCAGTCCAGTGATGAAATTATTAGAAGACGACAAAAAACATTTATATTTGACCTCAAATCTGTGCCCTGTAACTCATTAGTTGATATTGATAATTAGAAGAAAACAGCAGCATTTCGGCTAAACGTCAACTGTCAGATAGCTAAAGCGACCAGAGTGCACCTCCCTCTTGTAATGTTTAGGCAAGCAAGAATGGTTGGATGTTGGCTGTGACTGAATGTTCTGTCCACATCCATGTTACAGTTGGTGGTTTGCATTGTTTGAGAATTTAACAACATGGTTTTAAAAGTGCCATGGTCTTTAAAGTCACAATGAAACCACATTTTGAGAGCATCTTGCTTCCTTAATGTGATGTATTTCCTGTTGAAACAGGATGTTAGGGCGGGACAAAACGCGGGGAGTGATCAATGGGATATCAGTTAGGGCGAGAAAGGCAGTTTTATTTGATGGGATGGACGGATTGGCGGGATTGTTCAGAAATCAGTTTTTATTGTTGGTTTTATTGGTTGAATTTGTATGTACGCCTCCTGGTACACAATGAAGTCACCACTAAAGATTTTTCATTTTCCAGGAAGTAAAAGTAATGATTCATTTTGTTTTGGCATACATTGTCAAATAGTTGTATGGTTTGATAGTTAGAATGATAGTTTTTCATTTCAGTGTGACTTTAAGAGCCAAAGTGAGCTCAGTCAGTCGGGATGAATAACTTCACTCCTCTGTACCTGGGCACTATGACACTTTGTGTCTGAGTGGTAAAATAATTTTGTGAAAGTTGTACTATTGTGAAAGTTTAAATTTAACTATAAATCCTCACATCTTGGCTGTGAGTTTTCACACGACATGAATTTAGATGAAGAACCTGGACTGCTATCCCTCAGGCAGAATGAGCAGTCATGGTAGGTCCAGAGCAAAACAAGATGAGCCAGAAAACAAAATATAAACTGTGATAGTTTCAAAGATTTTAACTAATTGAAGGGGGCTTGATTTACCAGCCAGTCGTCAGCCTTGAACATTAAAAATCTTAGTTGAAATTTTTCACACAACTCCCATAATCCTCTTCTCTAATGCAAATAAATTTCACATGATGTCACACGACGGGAAAACAAACCACCTATTAGTTTGCATGGACTGCTGCTGTACAGTAAAGTATGGTGATATAGCTAAATCATTTTATGATTGTAAGACAACATATACTCTGGCATTTGATAATAAATCACATCGATATTATGTATGTATGTAATATGCTATCAAATATGTTTGCGAGAGATGAAGGCAAGAATAGGCCTAAATAACAGATCACTGATTAAACCTATTCATTAACCTCCTTATTAGTGACTGCACAATCTAAATAAGCATATGCTTTAGGCTACCACTTGTCACAACAGCCCCAATAAGGTAACCTGCACCAATCTGGTTGCAGCTTATCACAAATTATTAATGTGCTCGTCCACCAAGATACCTTCATAACGGTTTAAGATAGAGCCATGCAACAAAAACCGGGATGCTCTGTGTGGCTGTGAGACAAAAATGACCAAGAAAAATGGCTGACTGAAGCGATTATACAAGACTTTGTAATTCATAATGGCTGAATGAAGCCATTATGAATTACAAGGTCTTGTATAAATTGTTGCGGTCTTCTGACTGCCTTGGTTAGACATGATGGTGGAATGCAAGGTGGACAAAATAATCTGGTGATATGTTTGTGTAAAAAGGCACCAGTGACAGATTTTGGATTAGATTAGTTTATATCATGTTGACGTCCACTTAATGCAGGCTACGAGTTCAGATGGCTCAGGGGACATGTCTGCTCATCTCTTAGATATACTGTATGTGACCTGTGACTATCCTTAGCTTATCTATTGCTTTCCCTACATTTCCTCACCTTACAGCGAATAGGTCTCTCTTATTAAATATGCTCCTGCGCAGTCTGACCCCGACACACTGACAGGACTAACAACCAAAACTGCAAAAGAAGTTTCTTCACTGAGGTGCAGAGCTGATCAAAGTGGTGAATTGTAATCAACATTGGCATGAAGTGAGAAGAATTTGAAATCCATCAACTGGACTGCAACTGAATGGAAATGACCACAACCATGAAAGCGTACCCTTAGAGTGTATCTTTATGCTAGAACCAGGTTCTGCTACATCAGCTGTCCAAGGCCCTCCAACAGGCCTGTGGATTAGTGGGTCTCCTACGTTGTTTCACTGTAATTCTACAGTGTTCTATCATGGCTCCTGGTCAATACTTAGAATTACAAATTATAATATACTGTAATTTTACTTATATAATTATATTATACTAATTATCTTAAATTCCAACAATCAGCTATAATACAGTACAATAGAGCAAAAAACAACAACAAAACAAAACAAAAGGAGAGGATAGGGGAGGAGAGAAGGTCTGGCTAGATGATGCTCCCATGTAATCTGCTAGACTTGCCAGAGAAAGTCTACTTCAGCATCTAGCACTCATTTTGAATCATTCTGTGCAACAAAGCCATCCGGACTGGCTTTCTAAAGGCTCCCCAAAAAACTCACATGCTTTTCTTTTTTTTTGGTATACAGCGAAAGAAATATTGAACATTTTCAAGTCTTCATCGAAACTAGAAGCTTATGACCCCACTTAAAATGTACACGTATTTGTTCACTTGCCATTTGCTTTTGTAAATACAAAAAGTTCCATCAATAATAGCAATTGCTTTTGATAACAACATTTAACAATAGTAAAAACATTTACAAAAAGGAGCGCTATTTGGAGGAAGGTGGGTGCGTTTGGTCATTAGCTCTTGTGCAGTATTTTGTTGGCGTAAAAGTCCCTACAGGTTTCACAGCAGCGCTGGTACCACCTCATGTCCTGACAGAGATTCTTCTCTCGGATCACCCGGCAGTACACTGTCCACTGGTCCCCCATGCATTTGTAGGTCAGAGCAGCTGGAGGGGCAATAGGAGAGAGGCAGGAGGGCAATATAAGAGTCAATAGAGGGCTTTCAGGTCATTTAGCGTGCCCTCTGGCGGCCATGTCGGAGGTCAGCAACTCTTGGGCAACAACAGCTAGGAACAGCTGATTATGTTTCTAAACTTCCGACATGGCCGTCTCAATAGAATTGAATAGACATGGTTAATTTCTGTGCTGTTTTTGCCAGGGAACTAATCATTTCTTAACCGATACATCTGATCCATTTTGTGTTTAGATAAAGTCATCTTGTTAGCTAGCTAACCATAGTATCTGGTCAGCTAACCATCACTGTCTTGTTTTAAACACATTTAATTTGCATAATAGCTAACATTACATAGCTAGTAGCTAGTACTGGCTAGTTGTTGCATTTTAACAATTTAAATCTGGCATATTTCCAATACATCAAGTAGCCCTTTTTTCAATAAAATGTCACCTTTTGGAAATGGGTTAGTTTTGCTTATTATTCACATAATTTTCTTCCTCCAAAATACACTGTGGTGTGCAGTAGTGTGTGAACCAATTATAAAGAGATTTTACTAAAATAAACGTATTGCTTAATGTATTGGATATATGCTGAATTGAAGAGTGGCTCCTAGGTCTTTGCCGATGAGTAAGGCAACATTAAACTGCCAGATGTTTAATGGAGTTTGGTATGACGTTCTCTCCACACAAGAGTCTCACCTAGCCTGGGAGAGGTGATGGTGTTCACGTTGATTTTCTCATTGCAGGTGCCATGGTGACAGGGTCGGTAGGTCGGGGGTCTCAATGTGGCTGGGCAGTCGTTACCATGACGACCCGTCACTTTGTGCATACACTGGACCACTCGGGATTGCAGGCCCCTCCCACACGATGATGAGCACTGGAAAGAGCCAATGAAAAGTTTCAATACTCATTGCTCCTGGTGTGATGCTGTCTCTCAGATCTCCAGGCTGAAGCTGAGACACAATGAATAAGATGGGGCTTGTTGGGCTGCAGGTCTGCACAGCTGAAATAAAGGGTTTCATTTCAAAATGCTATATATCTGTTATGAAAACATTTTTGCTCCCAGCAATTCACCCATCAATATTTTACAATTCTACACGAACAATATTTTCTGACATAAGGCCATAAGTGCTGTTAATGTTGTGTACCAAGTTAGATGCCCACAATGGGAATAAGCATTGGGCTTTATTGTTGTTGTGTGTTAGCACTGGGGTTGGGCAATACAATTTCGTTGTACCTGTACATGTGTATAATGACAATAAAGATAATCTGAAGGTAAATATGTTTTTTATATTTTATAATTTTTTATATTTTTACATATTTCATGACAGCAATTATTTTATATAAATAGGTGTTTTTTTCTACTGAAAATTCTTTACCAATTTACTTTGGAAAGAAGCTTTTCAAATGAGCAATACTCGCTCCTCTGCGTTTGAGTGTTTCCATTAAGAACGTACTGAACCAATACAGAATTAGTCAAAGCAGAACAAGGAAAAACGTTTCTTGTGGTGTGTATGGTGTGTATACAAGGCTGGTTCAGAGCTACAAATTAGCTTCAAACAGCATCCCGGGACCTCTGGACAGTGTGATTGTACACTACTGGGTTGTTACCACGCCATGCACAAGCAGGCAATTAAAGGAATCCATTTACTATTGGATTGTATGACGTTCATTCCCCAAACACAGATTCACTTGGCATGGCTCTATATTTCAGAGGGAGCATATGATGCAGCTAGGGTAATGGTAAAACCGATTGATAATCATGATTTCTCCTCTCAGCTTGTATGAGGGTTCTCTACTTTATGTTCATAGTAGGATTCCTTCACAATTTCCACTTTAAAAAATCAAGACTTTTTCCAGACCTTCATCTCGTGACAGAATTTTAAGGTTTGGGTCAGTGTTCAGTGTTATGACTGCTGACTGTCAACTAGACCATATAACTACAGCTGAACATTATTCTACACTACAACTAATATCACAATATGTGAAAGGACAATGGGTCTAAAATGACAAAAAACCTTTTCCAGACTTTCTATACCTGCGTAAGAGCCCTGTCACACTGGAAGCGAGGCGAAATTTACATGAGTGGTGTGACGACATGCAATCATGTTTAATGACACCACTTGACACAACAGAAAGCAAACATTCTTATTCAAAACTCCAACCATCTCACTGACCTTCTGCCATGTGCTCTCCTTTTTGTTTCTGTACATGAAAACATTGCGTCATAGAGCTAACAAAAACCACAATTTACAGGTGCCTACAGAGTCTCGCTTGAAGCTGATTGGTTTTCGCTTAACTGCGTCAGTCAAATTTGCTTCAGTTTGCACCACCTAGAGCGAAGTTGCATCCATCTCACTTAGTTCGGCTCCTTCCATTGACTTTGCATTAATTTACGCCGCTTCTATCTTTTTTCCGAGCTCGATGGTGTGCATAATATAATTCATTAGGCTTATCTGACTGACAGCTAGAAATCCAAAGCACCAATAACACTGATATCTGAGCCTCTAGCCTGTGTACCCACGCCTTAGTTTTCTAATATCTCATAACTCAATCTAGGTGAATGGTACTCCATTAAAGCCCACCAGAGTGCTGGCCTGATAGAGTGGGAGGAGGAGTGGGCAGTCAGCCAACCTCAGCCAGTGTGTGGAATAATGGGACAGTGGGATGAAATGAGCATCAGGTCAGAAAACAAACAAATAACCACAAGTAATCTAATAATCAAATCTAATCGTGTGCATTATTGAGGAGAGAGCGGGTGGTGAGGGGGTATTGAGTTCCTCAGTGCCCTCAACGTTCCTGTGGAAAGAGACACTGGGGTTAAGTAACCTCACACCAATGATATGCCTCTTGCAAGATAACATATCAGAACAAACCATATATTCAGGACATTCAGGAACCCTATTTATTCACTTCAACCCAGCTGATAGAAACACAACTAATTCACATTTTATTTTTTGCGATACTGTTTCTCTTAAATATTCTCTTAAAAGTAATTCAACAGTTAGGTGGAAACGAATGATCAATATGAAAGGTGTCTGTGATTCCTTCCTTTAGACCCCATTATGCGAAATGTTTCCACATAATCGGACAGCATCTTAGCAACAGCAACTCTGAAAGATGGAGCCTCTACAGACAACCTGCACAAGACTCCACTGTGTTGTTTGGGATGTTGAGAGAAGGAAAAGGGGTGAAGTGCATGAGTTGTGTGTTTTGTGTAATGCAGCCAGCGCTGGTGGGAATTTATCACCTCTGGGGTTGTCTCCAAGCATAAACCGTGTTCGGAATCTTTGTACACGAAAGTTCACTTTTGAGCATGTTTTTTCACAGCTACAGGACTATCTCGACCTTCGGGCATCTTGTGTCAATGCATAAAAGGGAGGGACGCTGTAGTGTTACTGTGGTTTGCGACAGTCTCATGCTACTGAGCAGTGGCCCACCTGTTTCGGTAAAGTAAAACCTCAGTAGCAGCAATAGTTTATGAGGTGATGGATGCCCTGCACTCTTTGTGTGGACATCACACTTGCTTTCCCTAAAGCTTGGTGCACACTAGAGGATAATTGAGCCGATTTGGGGTCCGATTCACCCCTTCCGACAATCCCGGGGGCGTTCCCGATTCGAGGCTGGTCTGACCCGATTATCTGCCCAAATGATCCTATAGTGTGAGGGGTCTACAGACATAATCTTAATGCTACCGACTGGATCGGAGTCACCCCGATCGTAATCGTAAATATCAAACATGTTTGATATTTACGATTCCAAATCCTACAGCCGACAGACATTCAAGACGATCATTTCCGGTAATGGCGCGTGTTACCGGAAATGATATCTTGAATGTCTGTCGGCTGTAGGATTTGAAAGGAGACCGTAGAGAAAAGGGTAATGTTATGCTTTACTTATACTTCTTTGTCCTAGGGCCCAGTCATGTCGTTATGTCGGTGGTCTCCCACGTTTTTTGAATCGGTTAAGATTTGAAAAACCTCTAGTGTGCACCCAGCTTAAGGAGATTTGCTAAAGGAGAGCTAGTATAGGGACTTGAAGAGGAAGGGTTCCCCCAGTGCACCGGAGCAGTTGATGGTTCTCATATTTGTTGTCAGGTGAAAACCTTGTATCTCCAAAATGTCAACTTTTCAGGAAGTAAGAAAAGCAGCCTTGTTTTTAGCTTGACGACCATGACTTTTAGAGTTTATCGAATGTGTTTGAAAGGTTTTCATAAGAAAAATGTTCAGCCCATAGAAGACCATGTAATCCTTTAATTGAAGTTAAAACATGAAACGTCCCAAAATTGTTGTTACAAGGTTCTCACCCGACAGCGATGATATACTGATCGTCTCCCCTGAACAGAATGAGACCCATGAAGGTCATGATAACTTTTTTACATAATGTGTCAGAAACCATCATCATGTCCACAGCTTTACTAACGTCAACATCAATTGGCCAGGCAGTGTCCATGACTCGTGAGTTTTGCGCACCTTCAGGCATTGGTTAGCATTTTCAAATGTTTCTGTTACGTTGGGGGGGTAGTGGTGGAGGACCCAAATGCAGGACAGCAATGAGGCAAGGCAGATGGTGAAAACTCCCGACCTGGGTGTTTGTTTGTTGCAAACAGGAATGAGGGAACAGGAACAAAAAGGGAGGACAATAGAACAGGCTGACAAACAGGTTTACCAAGGTTCGACGACAGTCGAAAGCAGTACGATAGTATGACAAAGGTTCGACACCGTACGACAGTATACACTCACGGTACGACACGACACGACAATAGACCAACAAGGACTGAACAGAAACAGGGAACTTAAATACACTGGGACAAACGACACAACGAGACACACCTGGGATGATTACAATGACACACACCTGGGATGAGACACAGACTGACTACTGGAACTGAAAGTACTACAACTAAGGAACAGAACAGGGACATGGGGCAGAGACAAGACCAAATACAAAGACCAGGACCCAAACCAGAAACACAAGCAAACAACTAAACTACACAGGAAACATGATACACAGGACTAGACTTAGACAAGGGAACAAACCAATACATGACTAGACAGACAACCAGACTAAACAGGGAAACTAAACTAGACTGGAAACAAATGGGCAGGAGAGCAAGAGAGAGAGAGGGAGCGAAAGAGACAGAGGGAGCAAGGACAGAGCAAAGAGACACAGAGAGAACAGACAACAGGGAACACATGACCATGGCAGGGGGACAGAACACAGTCCAGGGCCTGGCAGGAAGGCAGGGAGAGAAGGGGGAGAAGGGCAGTCCAAGGTTTGGGGAACCAGGAGAGGGCCTGACGGGCAGGTGAGGGGAACCTGGAGAGGGGCTAAAGTGCAGGTGAGGCGAACCTGGAGAGGGGCTGAAGGGCAGATGACCCAGACCAAGACAGTTTCATTGCTGCAAAATTCATGTGAGGATGTAAAATGGCCAATTTAACGCACAGGCTTTGTACACTGAAAATATGCCCATACTTATGAGACCAGTAAATCAACAACATAAAAAGTTGAGCATACTTTGTATCGTCTTTAGAAAGACCTAGGCAGACATTCCTATATACTTACCATGCAGTGACACATACTGGAAATAATCCATGTGCCTCGTGAAAGCAAGATGATCCCTATGCGCCTATTTTCATTGGCTAATATGTGTCAGAAACTCATATACTGACCATTGTTAAGATATGACAAATTCCAAAGCTTTCATATGAATAAATACAGCTTTAGAGACAAGGACAAAGCAATGCTACTCCTGTTTCACACTATTTGTGAAACCTTCTGCACACATGGTTGATGAAGCCCCACACAGACAACAGACGCCTAACAAATCAACAGTACTTGAGTAGTGCCTGGATCAGTGTGCAGTGTCCCTTTGGACAGCTGAAGCACCATTGGAGGTGCTTAATGAAGCATCTACTGTAGATGCACCCATAAACGTCACGGCATACTGTGTACTGCATAATTGAGGTGAGGTTCATGGAGATGCTTTTGATTGCTGGTGGGTGGTACGCCGCCCCTGAGATCACTGATGCACCTCACCTACCAGATGGACCTGATACATTTTAGAGGTACTTCAAATAGGTTAGACTAATACATCAAGTCGATAATGGCCTTTAATTAAAATTCAGACATTGGCCAGTCAGTGTTGTCCACCTCTGACATTATGGATATGATGCAGTTTGCATGAGACTGATGAGGACTGGCAGTGTTGTGCTGCAGCGCAACAACACCATGGGAAGATGAAAGAAGTTTCAGGAGCTCTGATGGGATTTTTCAAACGGTT